>JAUJPO010024231.1:0-19323 GCA_032270745.1 Tiaropsis multicirrata | reverse complement strand
GTTCGAAATACACGAGTTCAACTGTAGTTAAATTTAGCTACTTCGTCAACTCGCTATCTATGTTCTACTACTGATTATGTCGCGCCAGCGGCATGCGACGCTGGCTTGCCAGCTAGTTTTACAGAATAGAGAAAAAACATAGTGTCTTGTGATTGTGTCACGCATGCCACAACAATTTTTTTCTATGGTTACACTTAACAGCTTAAGTTTGTAAAACTGTTAGAATAAAAATGGAAAAGTTAAACATGTGCGTAAGAGCATTATAATTACTAAATTACTTTTGCTTTTGGCTAAGCATCTCTCATGGCGATAACAAACAAAAAACACTCTAACTTGTGTTTGTGAAACTTTGAATTGTCTTTTTAATTACTTTCCCAAGTAATCTGATCTACAGATTTTTGTTATGTTTTGATTTGTACTTGATTTACATGTTTCAATCTGTAAACAGGAGATTCAATCTGATGACCAGAATTTTAGGAGGAAAACAAAGGAAATAAGGTGAGTGAAAAGTATGACAAAGTATGGCAGAGTAATGCAAAGTATCACCCCTAGATGATAGGAAAGAAAATACTTCCTAATAAGGCAAGTGTAACATGTTTCATACTTTTCTCCAAAAATATGAACTTTCAAGTTCTCCTGAGAATTTATGACTTCACAATAGTATTTTCTTCATATGTTGAAAATTTGAGATAATTTGGACCACGGAGTAGAAAGTTATGGCTTGTTGAAGTTGTCTAGAAGTTGTCTAATGTTTTCAGTAGCTTCATTTCTGTAAAGGCTCTGTCTACATCATAAATGTTAAATTCTGCGATGTTATGTACCTTAATGCTAGCTGTTTCGGGCCGTTTTTAGACCGTTCTTTCCTAATTAGGACACTTTGGGTGTATTTCTTGATCTTTCTGCCCATGAAACGTTCTAATCTTTGCACCAAATACCATATTTGCCTCATTCTATCTAATGGTAAAAATTTTAAAAATATTGCGTATTTGTTATATTTTTTGCGTACTTTTTATATCTTTTGTGTACTTTATATAATTTTTACGTACTTTTATATTTTTGCTTAGTTTTTAAATTTGTTGTGTACTTTTTATAATTTTTGCGTATATACTTTTTATATTTTTGCCACATTTTTGGAACCTGAGTATTTGTCATTGCAAACCTTCAGAGGCAGAAAACACGAAGCGCTGTCTGGAATAAGTCAGTTTTGATTTTATTATTGAAAACCTCTTCATCAGAATTTTATGAAATTTTAGTATAAGAATCCTATATAGTTATTTAGATAACATATTAAAATTGTTATTTAAAATACCTTCTAGATCCTAAGAAAATTGACATAAACTGCATGCCTCCAGCTAATGTTGTTAACTTTTTGCCTCTGAAATCGGGCTGTTTTGCGGGTCATCCAGTATGGATCCTGTGAAAATTTACGACGAAGATAATATTCTAATAGTTATAGCTTACGCCAACAAAAATTTGAAATCCTGTGGGCGAATATTTCAACGCTGTTATAATTCTTAGCGCAGCGCAGAAAGTGGAGTGAGGGGAGATGGCGAACAGAAAAAGAAAGAGATGCAGCTAAAGCGACTTGAAGAAAGTAAAGTTTTTTTTTAATTATCACGCCAGCCAATCATTTTCTATGTACGTTGACTATGACTTTCTTAATTATCTCTACGCAAACACGCCAGAGGTCTTCGATGTGTACGCCAAAGATCTTCGGCATCAGTTACGCACAATCCATACTGGGCGGGAATCCATGTGCCGCTACCATGGTAATATATCTAAAACACTAGAATCATTGAATCACGCCAATATTGCAAAGTTAATTACAACATAAGTAACACGCACTTCATCTTAGAAACGAAAATGTATTTTATCATCTTTATTGGTGATTCATGAAAAACAGCTAGCTGAAAAATCTTTATTTTAGCCTTAAAATGTTCGCTGAAATATTTCACATCGTTAGTGAAAGAATCATTCAAAATCGCTAGTTCGTTTTATCATAAATTGCAACTGCACTTTTGGGTTTGATTGTTCAAAAGCTGTGTGACGAGAGCGCTAATGATTTTTTGTTAATCAAGTAAAAAATCTAGCGTTTTGAGCATCATTTAATCATTGATGTTTGCTATTAAAATTATACGTCTTTGATCTAGTTGACACTCGACTGAAGTTAGGGAGGTTCACGCGACTGAACTTGATTTTCTTTGGACTTTTGATCCTAGCCCATGCTAGTTTTGTTTAAGAAGAACTGAGATGTACCAACAACAGGTACCCTGTGTCCTTTACTACTCTAGGTGGTTAAATATTTGGAACAAGATTTTCCAAAATTTTCCATAATGATGTATCGTTTGCATCTTCTTTCTGTGGAGAATAGTTTTTAAACGTTTTCAGCCGTGACCAGTACCATAGGTGGCCCTATCTCCGTCACCCCCTCCCTAATTTTGTCACCCCTTTTTATTTCACAGAAAATATCAATTGAATCTATTTGACAGTTAAAAATATACAATCTTTTCATGTGTAGTAAAAAGCTTATCAACAAAGGGAAAAGCCTTTTTTTAAATAGGAGTGACAAAGTTAGGAAGGGGGTGACAGTAATGACTAAGTTGTGTAGGCCTGGACATGCATTGATTTTACCAATCTGGAAAGCGTAGTTACAAGACTGAACTTGATTTTCCTCCGGATAAAGCTCCACTGGATGGTTTCAGTATCTTATGCTTCATATTTAGACACTAGGTAATCAAGCAAAACATATTAAAAAGTTTTTGCATCAGTGAAATTACTTGAAATTTTAGCAATTCAATCCAATTTTTATGTTTGTTTTTTTCGTTCTCAATATCAAAAAAGAATTGAAGATTGACATGTGACGTGAAACAATAAAATGTTTGTACGTAGGAGTTACATGACGTTGAAAAGAGTTGTAAATGTCACAATTGCAGAAAATTTGTGAGAATTTTATCTGGGAAATAATTTGGAAATAAATTGGTCTATAGAAAGATAATTGCTTTCAAGTGGTTAGAATTTGTGAATGTTTCACATCTATACAGTATAGTTAAAAGCACTATTCTGAAATCAGGTTAAATGATCGCTAGATCAATGAATGTAGATTTGAACCCCCTGAAAACTGCCAAAGGAAACCAAGCAATGAGTTTATTGTTCAACAAAATACTTGTATATTATGGACAGAAAAAAGGGAGGTTAGGCCTACGCAATTTGAAAAACCCTCTATTTTTATAGAAATCAATCTGACTGAAAAAGTAGAGATTTTAACAATTTTTAAAAGAAGTCGTTGCATTGCTATTGTTTTTTCCAAAATTTAACCCCTTTTCCCTTGAGAATTTTTGAAGTTTTTGACACCCTGGGATAGTGCCTTTTCTTTTGCTAAGGTTGTTTGGTCTTAGGTTTTGGTTTCTGTTCTGTTTGACACACATTTAAATTATCATTTGCATATTCTACTAGTTTCTTCTATTCAATTTTCGTCTAAAAGACAGACTCACTCAGGTGCGATGTGCCAGACCACAGACCTCTCACAGGTACTTTACCATAGTAAAGGACATTAGTTGAAGTTCCTTCTTCATGGCGTGAGGGTGTGGAAAATAACATTAAATGCTGTTTTTTATGATGTTGCTCCAACTGTCAGTATAGTATTTTATGTTGAACCAGACTGAAGGCGAGTGCAAAGAGTTGAAAAGCAACTGTTGTTGACAGTAGCTCTTATAACAACTAAATACGAGGGTGAACTAAGCTACCTTTAAACCTGCATATACAATATTAGAAACCTAGAATTTTCAAATTCAAACACAAATAAATTATTAAGTTTCCTTTTTGTGTTTTTAATTTTTTATGAACATGTTAATATTGTTTTTTGAGGTTTCATATTAAAAATCAAATCTCCTTAAAAATTTGGAAATAACAGACCTGGGTATTTTTTGGAACTCATCCTGGTCTGAAGTTTCCTCAATATAACACACCAGGTTTGCAAATTTCATGTATGGTTCTTCATCACCCCAGTTCAAACTTCATCATTCCTATTTTAAAGAAAGTCAAAATTTGTGTTAAGTATTTTATATTTTACTTGAGTTTAAGATCCAAAGAGTTTCTATTGTACTGTATTTTGACTGTCATTTAAAAAGAGAATGAGACAGTTTTAAAAATGTTTTTGCTGAAAATTTCTAGCGATGCCTTACATTCAGCTGTTTGTTTAACTGAGTAGGTTCTGGTGTTGTGCTTTTGTTCTCATTTACACATTTGAAAGCTGGATCAGGTTTATTAATTTTCAACTTCAGTACCAATCAGTTAAGCTACAATCTGACAATGTCTGTATGTGTGTGTGTCACACTGTCTGTGTGTCTATTCTGTATGCCTGTCCAAAAGACTTGGGGCAGTCTGGAGGGCCCAAAATTTGTCAGATTTGGCTGAAACTTGGTACACTTGTCCCTTAGGGAAATACCTGGGGTGTTTTTAATTTTTTGAAAATCTACATTATTTTGGTCGGCTAAAACTTTGGAGCAGCCTGGAGGGCCCAAAAAAAATTTCATGGCACCTTTCAAGGTTTTAGGCCCCCCCTTGAAATCTAGGTACCCGCTAAAAATAGATATTTGTAGGTATCCCCTGTGAATAGATACCCCCTAAAGAACACACATTAGTAGGTACCCCCTGTGAAATGGCACCTTGTGTAATTTAAGGAAATCCTTACTAAGCACCCCTTAATCTCATAGAATTGAGGCTTTCAAGTTCTCCAAAATAGATCTTGGATCGTTTAACAAAAATATAATAAACATTTTTCTTTTAACACAAGAAAAAAGGTGACCCCTGAAATCAAAGGTACCCCCTAAAATTTTGTTAAATTCCAGCCCCTAGCATTTTTGAGGAAAATTTTGGTTGTAGCCTATAGTTGAATTAAATTTAAGAAATATCCAAATTTTCATTCCATTAAATTATAAGTTCCTTGGCTGAAATGATTGGTTTAAAAAAATGAAACTATACCAGGTGACTCAAAAAAAACTTCACATGCTTGGTGACCTCTTGGGGCCGGAAAAATCTAGATTAAAACCAAAGTCACTTTTTTTAAAAAGAGGATAGTCTAATTTAAATTTTGAGGTAGAACTTTTTAAGTTTGGCCCAGTAGTTAAAAAGTTATGAGCTTGCAAGGTTAAAATTCACTATTCGAAAAGTGCAAAACACCTCAAAAAAGGGTATCAGATTTTCGCAATTAATTTATTAATGGGAAGCATTTTACCTCTTTTGGGACTCTTTTATGAGTTTTACGACTTAATCAATGGTTATAAAGTCTTGAAAAGTCTTTTTGAGTCACCCAGTAGCACATTATTTTTATCTAAAATCTAGACTAGTACTATTATAGATATATCACTACTTGAATCATATGAATTGTTCTCAACCATTGCAGTATATAGAAAAAATTGAATTTTAATCTTGAACATTGATTAAAAAAATTAAACTTCCAACATGGGGTGTTGTGGAAATGGAGATAAAACAGATGCTCTTGAAATGGAAGATCATAATGGTGAAGAGAGTGGACAACCAGCTGGTAAATATGGTAAGTATCATTTTCCAAATCGTCAATAATTATGTAATTTTTTCAAATTTTGAAACCAAAGATTGTCTTTTTAGTTGAAAATGAATATTTTTTTTGCAAGTTTAATTGATTTTAAGGGGAATCCTTTTTACTGTTTTTTGTTTTTTTTTGCTGTTTTATATATTTAAGTTTTGAGCCTATATAGTGAGATCGTTGAGCATAATTTGTTAGAAAAAAATAACATAAGGCTAACCCTAAAAAAAAGTTTGTTTCCGCGTTACCGGCCGGGTGAGAATTTTCTTTTGGTTACCCGGCCGCAAAATAATAATGAACTTTAGAATGGGTATGAGAATTTCTGAAATTTTGAGAAAGCAAACAACCAAACAATGTTAACAAAAAAAATTGTAGTTTTTGAACTTAAACACAACCATCACATCCTAAAAAATAACAAAAAACAAATCTTTTCCGGCCTCCCGCATGAGTTTTTTTTCGTCACCTGGTAGCGCGGAAACAAAGAATTTTTTAGGTTTGGCCTAAAGCTAAAACTTTCTCCAGATCTTCTTTTTATACATCCAGTATCACTAAAAAAAAATGGGGTAGATTTTAGGCGATTTCTTTTGAGTGATAATGAATGTATAAAGAAAGTCTGGAGAAAGTTTCAGCTTTATGTTCTTTTTTTCCAACAAACTGCCTGCTTTTATCTACCATGACCGCAGCAACAATGCAACAAATTTAAATAATAGGCAAAAAATTATTGTTTTTTATTAAAATCAATACTATGTGTGTATGTTTTTACCTTTACATCCACTGAATTGATAGAAAATTTGAATTGCTATTCACTGCAGATTTTTGACTTATTTTCTTCTTTTTTTTCTTACTCTTTTAGGAAAATCCAAGAAATATGACCCACAATTTGCTGGACCTATAAAGAATAGGTTAGTTCTTTTAACTAAAATAAATATAATTTGAAGTACTTTCCCATAGAACTTAGTTGAACCTGGAAAAGAGGGAAATGAACTTGATTTTTGTAAAATCCTATGCATTATTAATTACAGGAGTTGTACTGATGTTATCTGCTGTTTGATTTTTGCTGTTTATGTAATTGGCATGCTTGTTGTTGGTTTTCTGGGTAAGTGAAATTATTTATTACCAGTTTGAAGTTTCATGTAAAAGCATTGTTAAAATACAAAAAACAAAATTCATATACAGTAGTAGGTTACAGGATCAAGTTGAGTTGAACTAGAAATCAGTATAGAACAGTAGTTGAACAGTTACCAAGTCCTACATGTTTTATAATTGCCATATTGAAAAAATTGCACAAACTTACATACTTACAAGAAGTTTTAATTAAAGGCAATCGATTGGTTAATATTGCTGTTTTTTATTCAAAACACATACCTTTTATTCCAATTGTTATTCTATGTTTAGCCAAAGCATTGCAATTTTTTTGGACTTACAAACTCGATTACAAAAGAACACATTGTATTGTTTGTATTCAAAAACTGATGTAACACACGTTATTGTTCTATTTTGATTAATTCAAAAAACTGCAAACGTTTTGCAACATCATCACATTTTTCAATCGGCAGTTGGACTGATATTAGATTGCTATAAATTTCAATCGATTGTCTTTTATTGAATCATATATATAATGAAAATAATATGTCTTGAAATCAGTCTTTTATGATTCACATCCATAGTGGAGTCTTATAGTTATATACTTTTGATGTTTTTTTTTGTTTTCCAGCTTACACATGGGGTGATCCGAAGAAGTTATTATTCCCAACTGATTCACATGGTAAGTAGTTCATTTTTAATTGAAATAATGCTGTTATTGCAAGATTTAAAATGTGATCTGATAATGAAAAATAGGCTATAAAATCAAGGCATTTTGCATTTTGTCTTCGATCAACACCCAGATAATGGATTATCAATAACATTCAAGTCCCTTTTGACACTTGAAATATTTTTCTATTATAGGTAATGTGTGTGGTACAGGCAGTCATGCGTAAGACAATAATTAATTCCTGAAACTTTTCATTAATATTACGTGCTATTAAAATTGCTTTCATATCAAAGTTCTTTAACTTATCAAAATTTTTGATTTTCTCTTGGAAAACACAATCGATAAGCTCAGAGTTTGTTTTTTGATTTGTTTTTATTTTTTGAATTAATTGGTAAACATAACATTATCCTGCCCCTGGCCCCAGGGGGGGGGGGGGCTACACCCAAAATTTTCCTAAAAGATGTTGGGGGCTGGAATTTAGCAAAATTTTAGGGGGTACCTTTGATTTCAGGGGGTACCTATTTTCTTATTATTAGGTCTGGGGGCTGAAGAAATCTTCAGTAGCAAAGGTCAAGTTGTTATATGATCCAAGATTTATTTTAGAGAACTTGGAAGCCTCAATTCTATGAGATTCAGAGGTGCTTAGTAAGGATTTCCTTAAATTACACGAGGTGTCAAATCACAGGGGGTAACTACTAATGTGTGTTCTTTAGGGGTACCTATTCACGGGGGGTACCTACGAATGTCTAAATTTAGGGGGGACCTAAACTCTTAGGGGGCACCTAAAACCCTAGTAAGAGCCATGTAAAATAAATATGAAATATTATGGTGCTTAAGTGTCAGTTTCAAGATCATGGTTACGTTTTAGCAATGTATAGATTCTGTTTGCCAATCTATTTTTAGTGATCAGAAAAATTTGTTTTTCTTCGATCTCATGGAGTGTTTGCCGACATCGGTCCAGTCTGTCACTGACATCACATCATTGTCGATTCAAGGCTGTAAAACACCTCAGGTATAAAAAGAGACATCCGATTCTTATCTTAATAGAATGAGACATGTTTTCCCAACATAAAAAATCTATTAAACTTATGGTTGCATCACTGTCGGTTCTACTTGAAACAAAAAGATTCAATTCATGATATCCATTACGTAATCTTTTCTACGGAACCATTCCAAAGAGCCAGGTGTTTCCGTATAAAAGATTACATAATGGATATCATGAAATTCCAACTCTTCAGGACACTGCAACAATAAGTTGTTGTGATGTGTCACCACTTTTTTAGTTATACACAATGATAGTAAAAAATAACAAACTTTAAATTTCTTATTATGTAAAATTAACTGACATAATGACAATTCGATTACTCATATTTGTTTTAGATTTGTGTCAAAGAGTGTCCAACAACTAACTGGTACTACAAAGAACTAAGTAGTGATAAAAGTAAAATGTTTTGCAAAGACAATACACCAATGAACCAGTCTGTAAGTGTATTATAATAGTGTAACAAGTTTTAGCGTTTATACTTCATTCGAACAACCATCTGTTATGTACCCACAAAAGATAGGAGATGTATTTTAGTAAAAAGGGACTGCGTTTAAGCACTGAAGTCAAAAGGATATTATGAGAAAAATTTATTCGAGAAAATTATGAATTTTGTATCTTGGTTAGATTGATCTAAAAATTTAGACGTAATTTACGTAATTTATATCATCTATTTTCATTTTCCAGATAAGTGATTTGGTTGAAAATGGTCATTGTGCAAAATACACATTACAAAGTGAAGCTTGTAAGTTATGGAAGAAACTATTATTTAGATGTGTTTTTAAAAAGAAACATCCTTTCAAAATTCTGAAAATTACAAAAACCTAGACTGATCTGATCTGGGCAAGTTAACCCATTATGTTTTTCGTTTACATAATTAGCTCTAACCCAACCTTCTATAAACATCAAGGAGAGAATAGGCTGTCCTCTCCCCTTTTTTGATTGTTTGTTTACAAACCATCATTTCAAACTTACTTGTCTGGCCAATAAAGTTTACCACTCAACGAACAATATAAATTATGGAAAATGTAGATAAAAATATTACAATATGCATCCCTGTAACAAATTAGAAAAAAAGGGAATGCGAAAAGACTGACAGTGAATAGATTTTCAAAATGCAATTATTTAGATTTCAATTATTATTAATATTAATTATTGTTCTTTCAGTTGCATATCGTTGTGTACCCACAGTAATAGGAGAAACACTACAGAACTTTTTGGATACCACTGGACCAATAACAACAGATGGACGGAATGTCACAACAGAAACAATTGGCTGGGCACGAGTGTTAGTAGTATACCTTTCCATGAATTTCTTGTCTAACATTATGTACTTCTTTACTAAAAATTACACTCGCACAGTCGAGTTTGTTACCCTGGACCAATCTAATTCTCTCTCTCGCCACTGTTACAGCTGTTGTGGCAACGGAATCTTCAGCTAGTTGATGGTGATATGTTTTGTATGTTTTGTTCCATGATTTGGTTGCCAAGTTATAATATAAAACTGCTTGTTCTGAACCTTATAAATTCAATCGGTATTTTGCCAGTTAAAATCAGTCAAAGGGCTTAGAATTTGCATAGTCTAAAAGGATCTCTTTTTCCTCTACCCACCTACCTTAGGTCAATATAGGCTATAAACATTTCATATGCCCTAGTGTTTTACTTTTTAATAAATCATAGATTGAATGTAAATGAAAATACTTTAGCAAAACCTACACGGTAGACCAAAAGAAAAGGCATGGTGGTACATAAGATCCCAGCAAGCACGGAACGTTGTTTTGACGTCCAAACAATGTTGTTTCAATACCAGAACGTTATTATGGACGTTTAAACAATGTTGGAATAACGTTGTGTGCCTGCTAGAATGTTAATGGTAGAATAAAATCTATAAATGCCTACTCTGTATACTACACTTGTTTTTTTACAGAGCACAAGCAGTTTTGGTGAATTTGCAAAATCTTGGAGAAAAAGTACCTACAATTATTTCTTCTTAAATGAGACCCGAAATCGTTCAAGTTTACGCAAAGGCTAGAATGACAAGTTTCTCGATAAAAATATTTTGATTAAAAAGTTTTTTCTTGAAATGTTGATGCAAGACGCCCATCCCCCTCCTTCGACTAATAAGCAAGTCTGTAATGGGTCTTGTTAAATGACTAGTTGACTAGTCTAAGAGTTCCTCAAGAAATATATGGTGATTCATTCAACCTTTTGTTTATTTTAGTTAATTGCTGATGTCAGAGAAACTTGGTACTGGATCTTAGCGTAAGAATAATTTTTTTTATCTTTGGTTCTTCAAACTCTTACCTCCTGGATATCCTAGGATATTGAAAATCTCAAAGAGTTGTAATCAGAGTCATAAGTAAGATGTGAACATTAGAAATCATCTGTTTGGGTGCGTTCCTAATAATTATATTATAATAATCTTGGCAGCATGATGGGTCTGAGTATGTTAACGAACTTTTGTTGAAAACAGTATTATCATAATATCTCTTTAAAAATTCTTATTTACAACATTTAACAATGCGAATGGCCATAAAAGTCGGTTGCAAAAAAGATTGTCACTATTATCACTTAATGTGTAAGATGACATGACAGAAACAAAAAGTACCGGCTGACCCACAAAAAAGCTCTAAAATGGCACTCTTTTTTGAGAATTTTTACCTTCATCAATTGTAATAACGCTAAGTTGAAAAACAATTTTCGTATAATAAAAAGGAGGAAAGGAAAGGAGAAAAATTTGGCAATATTTTGCAATTTTTCAAAAATAATTTCCGTGAAAACATTAAAAAATGCCTAATTTAAATTTTTATAACTTTAAAAGCTTGGTAAAATACTAACCAAATTTTTAAAGTTATACCTTAAAATTTAAGTTGGACTTTCCTCTATCTAATGGAATAAATATAATAATTAGAAAACCATTTTCCAAGCTCCATGAGACCACCAATCACCCAGTAGGTAAAAGTGATACTGTTCTTGTTTCTATACGGGATCAATTTTTTACTGACAGTCTTTTTTGCAACAGAGTTAAATATTTTGTAAATAATGAATGAAAAAAGCTCCAAAGAAGGAGGTGGTATAAAATTTCTTCTTTTTCATTGCATTTCTTGCTTTTCTTGCTTTTCTTCTTCTCTTTTTTCTAAGAGTGACCTCGTGGCTTGCAAAGCGTCACTGAATGCACTGACCAGTTTTAAAACAGGTAGCAAAATGAACATAGCTCCAAAGGTGATGGTCAAGGCGGCCACGAACTTACCAAGACCAGTAATAGGTGTAATGTCTCCATACCCGACAGTGGTACACGAAATCAAGCTAAACCAAAACCCTGAGAAAATCCCATCCTCGTTGAATTTCGATTCCGGATCTGAAATGTCAGCAAAGTATACACAACTGCCTGAAATCAGGATAAAAAATGCCATGAAACTAGACAACAGTTGAAGGTCCGTACGACTGGTGTATATGGTGTATATAAGTAACCGTAAACCATTCGAAAAACGTGTAAGTCTGAACACACGGAACGCGTTTGCTAAACGAAAAATTCTCAAAACACTTGTAGACGATGATTGGGTAGAAGATAATGCCAAGGAAAAATAAAATATAAGCAACGTTCCCAAATCCGTAATATCTATCCAGCTTTTCAGTAATTTCATTTTCTCCGGGCAAGTAAATAAACGGAGCAAGAATTCTAAAGTAAACCATATAAAACAAGCGGTCTCTAAAGGAAAGGTATCAGCACGTATTTTCACTTGGTCAGGTTTTGGCTCTTGGTGAAGACAGGATAAACCAATAGAGACCATTGTGACACACATTGAAAAGGTACTCAGTATCTGTGCACCAACTGAACTAGCTGGATTATGCATGATCTCCCAAATGCGTTGCTTCAGAGGTAATTGACTAAGGTCTTTAGGGTTTGGCATTGTGGTTACAACAAAGCCTTTTGCTTCCTCCATCTGCTCTAAATATGCACATTGGATTTCGAAAAATTTCAACTCGCTTTGAAAAACTTCTTCCGGTACGTTTGGCGGGCACATGACACGTCCGTAACTTTGGTAATACATTAAGACCCCTTCGAATGCTAACCGATGTCTGTTGAAGAAAAATTGTTCTTCGTTGTTGTTATAGTAGTTCATGCGTCGCTCATTGTTTCCTAGTAAAGTGTCTGGATATCGTTCTAAACATTGCTCAGTCACTTGAAATATAAAACCGCTTACATTGATAACCAAATGTTTCATTATTTTCTTGTTTGCGTAAAATCTAAAATAAACTGTCAAAGAAGTTAATTATGTTCTTGCCTTCTTTGGGAGAATAATAAGAGTTAATATAACAGAGATTTTGGTACTTTCTTATTAAACCCTATTGAGTAGATCCTATATATTCCTCCGAAGAAGGCGTGAGAGCAGATTAACTGCAAAATTTCTTTCGAAATGAGAGAGAGACAATTTTTCAGTACATTCATGCAAAAGAAAAATTGCGAGAGAGTACACAAGTAAAAGTTAATTTGATGCAGAGTGTTGATTTCCAAATAAGGAGTTTGAGAAAAAGCAACACTCAACCGTCAAACTTTTTGAGAACCTATCTGAGACGCTCAATCCAAATCAAATAGTCTAATCAACAATATTTCAAATTAAAATTATATCTACTTGGAATTTTACTACCCTAAAAAAAACTCGTCTCTTCAATTTGATAATTTATTTTACACTGGGTATTTACAATACAAGGAAGTGTTTTGTCTCCTTTAAATTTAACATCACATTTCATAACTGATGACAATTCTTCTTTTACCTTTTCCAATAAAAACAAGAAAAAGAATAATGAGTCAAACTTTTTACCTTGCATTGAAAGTTTTTTTCATTCATTGATACCGCCATCAAAAAATTCTGTCTGTCATTTTTGAAAGTAAAATAAAACCTCATTACGGGCTCTCACTTCACCAGAATTTTATACCAAATAAATCTTCGTCACTGAAACGGCTCACAAAGAACCGCTGGAAGAGTGTAGAGTCTACTTAAAAAATATGACTTGGACATCACAACTATTATCTCTATAAACATTTGACTCTTCTCTCTATAGGGGCTTTGGAATTTCTATGTTGGTATCCTTGTTGTACATTATAATGATGAGGTAATGTGTTATACGTGATGTCTAAAGGCCGGTCTTCAATCATCCACTTTTTTGTCCTTGAAAATTCCTTATAAAAGATTACGTCATCGGGAAAAAAGCGTCGCGCTCAACCTTTTTCGAAGTTGCACGTGACTTGTAATGTCGTATTTAACCAATCAAAAGTAAAGTTGAGTGCTGTGCGGTGATGAGTGGAGACCCGGCCTTAAGAAAACAAAATATGAATCGTTTTCACTAGATTGAAGTCTATTTTACTCTAAATTCGCTCTGTTGTACCAAAAAAAGGCAATAACAATTCTTATTTGTTAAAGTTTTCTTTTTTCAATCAATATTTGAGCCCCCTTGAAATCTTTACTCAATAGTTACTCAATTATGCCAGAAATGGCACAATTCCGAAGCATCCCTATGTGTTATACAATGAAGAGAGTTTTTCAATTCTGATTTAATTTTTTTATTGATATAGATGGGTTGCAGGATTGATGGTATGGTTGACCACTTATCTTGTTCTGACAATCATTGGTTATGGTAAGTCTATATGAAACCTTCAATGTTTCATTCAAGTTTCCCGTAGTAAAGTCCCTAAAACGAGTTTGGAGAACAAAGCATCGAGACAAACATTTGTCGCTTTTATGTATTAAAGCGATTTTTATAGACTACAGTCTCCGAACGCATCATTCTTCATAACTTTGTTTTATGCTTTATTGCGTTAAAATTTGTTTTTTTTACCAAAAATTACATTTTGCGGCATTGCAATTTGGTTGTTGAAGCTAAAATGCGAATTTGGTGGCATTTCCGTCTAAGGCTTTGCAGTCTGAGACTGAGGTGTAAGGTGCACTTTTAATGTTTTCTATTTTGGTTTCATTATTGAATTTTCATGCAAAAAAAATGAATTTTTCGCGTATTCTAAAACTAAAATATCTATTGCGCGGCATCTTATTTCGCGGTCGAAAAAAAATACTGCGTAGTCTAAATTAGGGTTCAAAAAGAAAATAACTAAAATTTAGCCAGGATGCTCAACCCTATTTTTAAATTTTACGCTCAGACTAAACGAAACTCCAAATAGTTCACGCTCTATACTGTATATTTATCTTATACTCACTTGTGAATATTCATTTGGAAAATCCCCCAAAATTAAAAATGTTACATTTAAAAGGGTAAAGTATAAGGGTGCAGGAACACGGCAACATTCTTCGTGCGATGGCAACAAAATACATTCTTTGTTGCAATCGCACGATAAATGTTGCCCTGTCCCCGCACCTTAATTGACGTTTATCACCGATCAAATTGTGTTTTTAAGACATAACAACAACAAACAATTACAATGAATAAAAGATTCTCAACCAACAAAAAATTTAATTTCAACAAAAATTATCATAACTTTTTTAATCAATTTAATTTATGAACAGTTTCATTTTCTTCTTCCAATATCATATTTTTACAAACGAGTGCGAGACAATAATTAATATTCTTCATTATTCAACCTTTTATCACATCAAAACAAAAAGTCATTTTTCTTCCTTTTCCCACAGGTTTCAGTTCAAATAGCTCTGCAGTTGGTATAGCGTATAGCATAACTTTTATAAAGCTCGCTTTTGATTTTGTGAAAAGAAATAATATGATCACTTACTTACTAAGCACAGCTTCATCATTTCTCATTTTATTTTTACTTCTGTCTGGATTTTCTTTATCTATGCTATAGCTCCCTCTGTTTAAGTTTGTGAGAAAGAAATAATTTTAGTTCTGTGTTCACCAGTTAATGAATGGGTATATTAAGCTCGAGAAAAACCTAACAGTTGACCAAACACTAAATATATCGGTATACTTCAGGAAGGATAAGGACAGAAATTTGTTTACAGCAATTTCTGCCAGTCAAGGTGTCAACAACCACCAAAAAAGACTAAATAAAAAAACTTTTAATATTCATTTTTTAAAATATATAAAAATAGACGCTTCTTTCTAATCATTATGTCAAAGAAATAAAAGAAAACTTTTGTGTTTTTTTTTTGGTAATAGGCTTTTCAAGGCGAAATCGTTTTTTTTAAACTGAAGACAAATTTTATTTGTTGTTGATGAAATGAAATATGCATAAGATATGGGTTGTCTTTCAATAAGTCTTTTCCCGCCCTTTTATTTTATCTCCTGCTTTCCCGACAACAAATTCCTGCAAACAATTTATTTTTTCTCCAAACATTTTCAGCAACTTATTATTGTTTAATGGAATATAAACGACTGGCAGCTATCGATACATCAACCATTGAATTCGAATTTTTGAGCAATGTCAGCTCGTATAGTGATAAGAAGGAAACATGGTTGGCCTTAGGTAAGCATTTCTATACACATTGATCAATATATATGGTTCTTTTGTGTCATTCGTCCTGAAACATACAATCTCGGTCATAAAGTCTACAACTTTTAGAAATTCAATCCTTGCTTCAAGGTTGGTGTAAATAAGGTCACCTATAGCTACCATATACTAACAGACTACTTTCAAAAGCATTGAGTGGGACAGGACTGTTACATTTCAAAAAAGTGTTCAACCTTATGACCAAGGTTGTATTTAAACATCAATCCTAGCAGATACGGTTATAATGGGTTTTTGCAGAAAAAGTCCGTAGCCTCCCTGTTGAGGATATAGGATATCCAGGGGAATCCGAAATTTTCAAGGATATCCAGTGGGAATATGATTTTTTTCTGGAAAAGCTCAACGTCAGAACGGGCGTTGAAACAATGTTGAAAAAACGTCATGTGTGTCTGCTGGAATTTATCTTATTTGACGAAACTCTAAGGAAAGGAAATATTTTTTGGACTCTTAAATTACCCTCGACTTCGAAAACAAGACCCAGGTGCCTTAAGCTATTTTTTCTTTTCAAATATTTGGTGTTGAGCCCTTAAGCCTTTGATCATACTTAAGATTAAAAAGCTGAATAACTCCGCAAAATTTACTGTTTTTGATCTAATTTACTGGTCTAAATAAAATGGGTATTATATGTGATAACATAATTTGAGTTATAATAATTGAATTAGACTAGATACAGCAGTAAAGAAAGCGTACAATCTGAACTTTAGATTGAATATACTAATTTCCCAGCACACACCAGAGTATACCTAACGTTTATCGTTCGTTAGTATACTAAGTGCACATTGTCTGTTTTGCCCTAAATTCCCCGTGAAGTCTCTGTAGAGAATTGTAGAAAATTCATTTTTCTATTGCCGCCTCAATATTCCAAAACAATTTTAACCCGCGCTTCGCTTGTTTTAAGCTTAGTTTGAAAGATCTAAATGGGAACAGACCCTCTACGGAAATGAATGTTTGAATTTCCCGTAGATATGGGGTTTATGTAAAGACAAGGCAGATTCTTTCAATCTTTGTAACCCTTAGCAACACTATCTATTTTCGTTGAAGGTATCATTTGTGGTGTAATCCTACTTGTGTTGGTATTGCTGTTGTTGGCTTTGAGAAAGAGAATTGTCATTGCAATCCAACTCATCAAAGAAGGAAGCAAGTAAGTAAAAAAGCACTCTTTGTCACTTTGTCACTCATGTCCTTCAGCGGTGGAGGGTCAAATTCCACCGGATTGAATCTTTTTTTACACTGGGGTATGGATTTTGTTTAGCTTTTATCACTGGGTGAGCGTAGTTTGACGCTTGTACACCAAATCTTTTTAAACGTAATAAAACCTACTGGATGGTCAGCTCGAAACGAAAAGGTAGGGATTGGTACAGGCTAGAGAAAGGAACGCTAAACCGCCCATCTAAATTTCACCGAGTATTTCAAATGTGTACCGGGGCTTAAGTTCTGACAGGTTTTTTTTCACCGGGGTTAATTTTTTTGAGGAGTGACCACCTCCGGGGCGAATCTTTGAACGGGGTCTAAAGACGTGAGAAGAAAATTACCCAAAATGCTGGGTTTCTCCTTCAGTTTTAGACAAACTTGACCAAACTTCTCACCCCAATGTTTAAAAAAAATGTACTTTAGTAACTGATAATTTTATTTTAAGATGTCTGTCTTCAATGTTATCGACACTGTTTTTCCCATTGATTCCTTGGCTCATGCAGTTGATTTTGTTTGCATGGTTTGTTGGTGTGATGGTATACCTGGTGACGTCTGGTGTCGCTGAATATAAACAAATCAACAATAACACGTTGACCGAGGGCATCTGTTCGGCTATAGTAAGTTCAGTAGTCAACAATTTGGGCTCTTTCAGAAAAAATGTGTACCCCCGTCTGTTGAGGATTTTGATTTTTCTTAACACCAGCCCCCGGATATCCGTGCTGGAAATTTCGAACTCCTTGTATATCCTTGGTCTTCAAATTCTTAACTTTTGGATATTGAAAATTTCAAACCCCCTAGGTATCCTATATCTCCAACAGTGGGGATACGACTTCTTTCACTAATAACCAGGAACAGTCTTCGTGAAACATTAAACCCGTCTAGAAGAAAACCAGGTAGAACTGAAACGAGAAAAACAGCGCGTCCCACTGATGCTTATTAAATACATTATTAAGGCCTTAAAAGCACTTTGTTAGGTTAAGAGCCGATTTGTAAACCGATCCAAGAACGTTGTAAAACAAGAACTTTGCTTGGGTCGTAATATGAATTCATTGAACTGTTTTAGAACGAGGAACTGATGTTTCTCGATTCAAAACACATATCTTTAACATTTTATTTCATTCCAATCTTTGTTATTAAAATTGTGATACCAAATTTTCTAAACAATCAACTGACGTAACGCCCGTTGTTTTTTTTTGTTGATTGGTTTTGGAAAGCTGCAAACATTTTGCAACCTCAGTACATTTTTGACTCGGCAGAGACGGGATGTCTTTTTAAAACGTAGTAAATTGACTTTGATGACTCTTAAAGCCGGTCTCCAATTTTTTTGCCTTATTTGGCTTGGAAATAAACGAAGCAATTTGATTGATTAAATCAGGCCCTGATTAAATATGACGTTACAAATCGCACGACTCGCACGACGAAAAAAGTAGAACAGTTTTTGAACTTTTGCGCTTTTTTCCGATGACGTTTTATTTTCCAAGGAATTTCAACCACACATAAAAAAGTGGATGAGTGGAGACTGGTCTTTATCAATATTGTATCATTGAAACTTCTTTATTCAACAGGATGCTGCTGCTGAAGAATTTGGTAAAAACATCACCTGCAGCTTCCAACAATACAGAACTGACGAGTAAGAACATTTTGTTTATGTTAGAACGTAGAACCTATAATTCATCCTCCAATTTGGGACCGCATTCGTTCTTTAGCACTAAAGTCTCTAAAAATCACTCGGATTAAAGGGGCATATTCTTTCGTGCCCCGAAACTGGCAGGTCAAATTGGCAGGTCCACATTCAATCAGTGTAATTTTTACAATTTTTACTCAAAAAGTGCACCAGTTTTCATTGTTTTCTTTAGCACTTTGAAAAAAATAGTAAATATGGCACAAACATCAATTATCTTCCCATGTTGTTCAGTACTTCTGTAGCTTCTGTATTGAAAACAATCATTAGGAGTTTGCTATACATATACTAGTCTGTTTTGGTAAACAAACAGTTGCTTCATAATGGCGTTACATCCCTGGTTAAATCCAAGACTTAATACGATATCAAAAAATTTTTGTTTGCCAACTGGCTGGGTACCACACTCTAACAGATTTACAAGGTTGTCCAGGTGGAGAAAACAAATTCAAAATGGTAGATGTGCTAAAGTAAAAGTGCATTAATCTCCAATATTTTCAGAAGCTGTAGCAAGTTTTTTTTAGGTGATTGCAGTTTTAGCACTTAAACCTTGTTTACACTAGAGCTAATAGTTCCGTTTTCATCTATTCTTCCGTTTTTGTTTTAAAACGCAAAAATTGCG
>JAUJPO010024120.1:0-19324 GCA_032270745.1 Tiaropsis multicirrata | reverse complement strand
AATCTCGATGGGGAAAAGAGCTTTCTCCGTCGGATCTTTTCTAAAGTACTCACAAATAGTTGTGTTATTTAGACTTTCTCATCAAATTCATGAAATGTTATGACTGTTAATGATGAGTGAAAAACTGATAAAAAGACCACTATTTTCAAAATTTTGAGACAAAGAAGCTGTTACAACTAAAATAGATTTGCGGAAATTTTTTGAACCATCTGAACCAAAAAGAACTTTAAATGTTCATTTTTCATCGAGAATAAGGTCCTCAAAAGTTGAAATACTCTTCTTCGCAAAAGTCTTCAATTTCTTCTTCATTAATTGTTTTCGTTGCAATTTTTATATTTTTAGATGTAGAAATTATTGGCCTAACAGAAAATGCAGAACACGATACACTTTAATGGCCTCTATAACGTTCAAATTAACATTTAGTTCGTCACAAATTACGAAAATTCACTATGGTCAGAGCCCTTAATCGAAAGAAAAGCTGAGAAAATAATAAGTAAGCCACTTGAACCAGCTTGAGAAAGATCTTAGATGTATTTAGGAATAACTTCCAAACAAAATCTTAAAATGCAGCTTTGTTGAAATTCAAGATTTCCTGACGACAGGGAGGTTTATGAAATGTTCTTTTGGCTTAGTTTGTTTAGTACCAATGTTGTCTTTGAGAACAAAACATTTTTGATGCTGAAATATATTTATCTGGTAAATAATAAGGGGTTCGTGTACGACGAATGACAAGGCAAAAATCATTTTTTTATATAAGAGATTTACTGCAAAATGTAGCATTTTTTTATAACCTTTGATATAGCAGATGTTTGACTACAAAAATTTCACAGTGCATTTTACACATGAATAAAACCTTTTCCCCGTCATTTTCAGCATGAAAAATAAAACCAGTGACACTTGTGACGTCAACAAGTCAATTTTGCAGACTAAAAACGCTTAAAACTTCTATCAGAACTTTGAAAATTTAAGATTTACCTAAAATCTTCTGTTTTTATGGCAATGTGTTTGTAAAATTATTACTTAAAGAAACTGTGGTCGCGACTTTTTGAACTAACTTCAACATAAGAAATCAGTCGCCTTCATTTAAATCAGCATTTTAGTGACCAGTGACCTGCATGTTAACAACCAACTCTATGTATAGACATTTTGTGTTGTGATTTGAACTTTGTATATTTTGTAATTTTACATCTGTTTTTAAACTGATTTTTATTGATTTTAGATTTTAATAACCTGATGACGCCAATAATTAATTGCCGAAATGTATCGTTAAAATAGAATAAATTGTTGGTCCCACTCTAGTTCGACGATGTCATGATTATGGAATTCAGAATTTGAGAAGGTTCTCAAAAAATGCGAATTTGAAAAGAACTCCATTGTTATCAGTCCCCAGATCTGGGGTTCTGACGAACAAAATTAAACGTTACAAACCTGAACAAGGCAAAATCTTTTTCGAAATGTAAAAATTGACCCGTTGTGCGGGTTTGGTACAGACTATGTTCAACATTCATTTGAGAGAGGAATATTTCTAAAGCGCAGTTGAAACCAAACCATTTAAATCTGGGCAGATATACCCATTGGGTTTCTCTTTGTTTAATTTGAAAAAAAAAGAAGACTTTTTTCAGTCACATAAAACGTCATTAATTTTTTCAATCAGACTGTGGAAAACGGTGGCACTATTTAAGTCTTCTTCCCAAACAATAAAACGATTATTTTTAGTTGCCATGGGTGATCTATCAGCAAAGTTGTTAACGGTCACTTTAATTGTTTGCCCAATCATAAACGGTTTTTTCTCTTTTTCCCTATGAATCTTCTTTTCTATGTTGATGTGAACAACATTTATTGTTGAGCTGTTCAACCTGGCAACAAAATTATCGACTGATAATTGACGCAGCACTTTCTTCGGGAAATTATAATACTCAATCAAGCGATATACGGGAACAATTTGCCATCCACCGCTCAGCCTCGTTTGCGATTCAGTCACTTTGAAAACGTGTAATTTCGGAGATTTTGTTTGGAAGAAATAAAGCATTCGATTGAAGTCCATTTCTTGTTCTGAGGATCTACCATATTCGTATGTCCAAAAATACAAATGTACACTTTTAGTAGGTCCACTACAACTCTCCTTGATGCTGTTAAATGTTTTGTATCTGTCATAATCTGGATTTCTCAATAAATCCAAAAGAATTTTATGCAGATTTTGACTGAAACGAATAAGGGGCTCAGTATCATAAACAAAGCGATATCTTGGCAATTTTCTTTGGGCTTTTACGCAACCCTCTGGACTACATAAACAGCAAAAGATTATACTATAATGATCTGATGTTTTAAAGTCCTTTGCAATGTTACCGTTCAATGAACAAAACATATAAAAAACTGTAAATTTTTTTGTTTTCTCTTTTCTATCATTATCGAAGTTTGAAATCATTTCTGTAAGATCCTCATCAGCAGGAAAACCGTCCACAAAATCCATTTCGGAGTACAAGATGCTACCTATATTTTGTTCACTCAGGCGAATAGCTTGTCGCCGTAGATTAAGGTATATCCAAACACCATTGCAATTATTTTTAAGTAAAGATTTCACCAAAGCCTCAATTTGTTGGCCAACCCAGTGACTGTCATGGTCAATCTTCACATCTGTAACAATAAGTATGTCTTTTGTGGATTTGACACAAACAGAATTCAATCTTGCTTTTGTTAATAAAATTATACTGACAAACCACCAAATCGGTAAAAAAGTAACTTTCTTTGTCCACATTTTGCTTCAAATTTAACTTTTCAAATACTTTTTCAAATTAAACTAGGAAACCTTTTGCATTTTGTCTGTATCCAAAATCGGCAAACTAGAGATAAATAAGAAAAAGTAGTCATGCTTTATTGCTCTTTCTCTTCATCAATTTGTTTTTAATAACAAACGAAACGTCAGAGAATGTGATTTATGCTTTTTTAAAGAATTTAATAAGAATTAAGAACTTTTTAGGGATTTATATGCTTTTTCAAGAGAATTCAACGACCATATCAGAGACGAAAGAAGAAGTTACGAACATCAAATTTAAGACTATCGTTAGAACATTTTACCGATTCCATGAACCAAAAGTTAAGAACATTGAAAAGAATAACCTTCCATTTGATGTTGAGTTTCTTAAAAAAATGAATGTGTAGCTAAGCAGCCTTTGAAGCTTCCTGAATATAAATGTTTATGAACAGAAACCATACAAAGTCAATAATTAATGCTGATACCTGGCTAAACACCATGCATGCAGTCACGTTATTTTCAGCGAGTAGATAATGTTTACTTTCTTGCCGTCAGTCGGTGGCTACTTTGGAAGATTTTTGCCTTGCATAGGCTAGGGTCAACAGTTTTGTCAAATCTTAGCAACAACAAAAATATTTCCAAATAGATACCCTGGAAATTCCCCGGTTTTCTCAAAAACTAATCCCGATTTCAGAAAAGGAATTTTGAAAATCCATAACCTTTTTACCGCAACTGACCGACGCATTTTTGTTTACCTAAAACCAATTATATAAACCTGTTCTGGCACCCAACAGGAAAAATAAATTAGAAATCTTTGGTTTGACTTTTTTTTGGTCGGACTAAATTATTCGTCGAACAAAATTTTTGTCACCTCTAAAAAAATTCGTCACTTTTGTCCGACGTTTATTTGACCGATAAGGTAACCACGCAGAGTATATACTAACGAATGATAAACATGAGATTAGCATTCAAGAAAGGTATTATGAAATATTTAGTTAATTAACATCTTTCAACGAAAGGAGAAGCGACTCACGTCTCTACGTGACAAAAGGGGTGAAAGAAAAGGGTTATCGACTGTGTTATAGGTGATTATACCTACTATAAACTTAGAGTGTTTTTATGTTACTTAAAGTCAGTTTGTTTGGGTTAAGAGACACATATTCCGAGTTAACAGTGCAAAACAAGAATTGGCTAGTTTAAAATCAATTCGTTGAAACCACTGTTTTAGAAATACAAGATGATTTTTTTCATCACGTTTTTAGAGCTTTAATACCGATAGAAAATTCAACATTTTGCTGAATATCAGGTTGATTATATGGATTATAGACATAATGATATCACCTCTATAACCAACAAAGTACCACAGAATATTTGACGGAGAGTGTTGCTTTCGTTTCATATATTCTTTATATAGAAGTCAACATTCTCCGTCAAAATTTCTGAGTAGCTTCTGGATCCGCCTCTGTAAAAGGAAACATTCATCTTATTCAATTTCCTTTTTATTTCACAACTAAAGAGAATAAAAGATAAAAAAAATTAAAAATTATGGGCAACGAAGGTAGTAAAGGAAAATATTCAAAAATGGATGGTTTATCTCGTCAACCATCATCCAACGCAGAGGATCCACAAACTCAAGCTAATGGACAACAACATAACAATAGTACCACCAAAACACCAGCGCTACATTCGAATGGTTTTCATCAACAGAAGAATCCTGAAAGTAGCGAGGGCGGTGATGTTGAACACGCCCATTCTGAAAGGGCATTAGATAAATTGAAAAATGGCGTTTTTGGGGCGGCCAAAGCTCAATCGAAATACGAAGTGATACCGACCAACGAAGGTACTTAGTTCAATTGAGAACGGTGAAAAGGAATTAGGGAGAAAATTACGAAAAAGTAGAGAAGATATGTTATGTGGAGATGGGTGGAAAAAGCACAATATTTAAAACTGATTTAAAACTACTTGCCCAGTACACGGAACGCTGTTTTAACGTCGAAAAAACGTCATGCTACCCATGGTACCAAATGTACCATCGACTTCTTGGGGGATAAAAATGTAATATAATGAATGATGATGATGTCGTGAAACCATATCTGAGATTATAAATAGTAGACGGTGTAATCTCGAACCATTTACTGTATTCATCATTGGCAAAAATTGGAAATGATACAGGTGAATAACAAGAGCAGGATTACAACTTGTTAATGCAAATATTTGTTCGAAAGATTTACCTGTATGGACAATATATTGTCAAATAAACGCTAGAACGCTTATATGGACATTGTAGATTAACCTATTTTATAAATTTCATTCTAGAGAGATTTTTGAACAATAATAAACTTAAAGATTTTAATTCTATGGGCCCTTTGTAGTTCGAGGTGTAGAACCTGACAAGTGTCATCACACATACCACAACATTCGGAATATGTCAACTTAAAAAAAAGCAAAAATGAATGGGCTTAAAAAGCTTCTCTTAATTCGCGCTTAAAAGTTTCTCTGGTTGTTTGGTTAAACGAACGCAAACAAAATCTCATGAAAATGAGATTTTTGCGGTCTTCAAACGTGTTTGCTATGGATGAATGCTTTGAAGTATACGTTTTACAAACATACTTTGTTCTACTACATACCTCCCCTCACTGAGCATGATTTTATTTCTCCACTTTAGCAACAAAATCTTTTTTTTGCAAATTAAGAAATTGATTGATTTTGAAGTTTTTTCACAAATTATGTTTTCAATCGATTATTAAATGCGACACAAAATGGCACCGATACTAGGTACGTATTTTTATGAGATGGTTTTTAAAGCTTTGAAGGGTAAATAGAAATTCGAAGCTAAGTTCACTAAATTATCTCCAGAAGCAAGATTAATAGTTGGATAGAATGCTTAAGTCTTTTTTCACAACCATAAAAAGCATAACGCTTCTATAGTTTAGGCATATCAAGGCTAAGAAATTAGGATTCCATTGTTATAAGACAATAGAAATTCAAGCACATGCTCAGCCCAAGCTCGAAAAAAAGAAATCTGATGCTTAAAAAGTTCACCATGCTGCAAATCTAAGAACACCGAATTTCACCGAACCGAAGTAATTAGATAAAATCGACCCTTTATGTATTTGTAATCAGTAAAATTTAGTGTTGCTGAGTTTGCAAGCCGTACAAGGGTGAAAGGAAAAAATAGCGCGGCGGTAGAGTTTGGAGTTCCTTCTTGCCAATAAGTACCCCTCACCGGGAATATCTCCTACAATGGCAGGTCTCTGGTAATCTGATAGCAGATTTTGACATATTCTGTCACGCTCTGCTCTAAAGAGATGCGGCGAATATGATCTTGCTGAACCACCGGGGTTTACAACGTAGTGTCCCGTGAGTTGAGCGGAGGATCTGCTTGAAGATGAGGTCACTGGGTTAATAATAACCCTATATTATTGTCGTTTTAGGAGTGTTGTTTCGATTGTACATCATCACATCCGTGTTCACACTCTCCCTGACTACTACCACAACCGTGGTCAAACAGCGAAAATTTAAAGATGTGATCACACGCGGTCCTTGCTCAAGAAAAACGTGTCATAGAAACGATGACATCATCACATGTTGTTATTTAACAGCTTTACGCGATTTGGGACAAATCAAAGATGGCGACACCATTGATTTACCGAAAACGATGAGGTTACATATTGCCAGAATCAGGAGTTCCACACTGTGTACCGACACTCAATCCAAGACTGGGTTTGGACGACAAAAATGCCGCGCAAGCACCAAAATACCAACATTGAAGAGCACCTTCTTCAAGAGAGTGGCTGGGTTGACGATTACTAAAACACAGCTGGAACATATCAGTGATGAGTTTTTTACATTGTTTCCAAATATCAGACACTTGGTGATTGATAAGAACCCAAATTTGAAAGAGATTCCAGCCATTAACAAATCCCCGAAGCTGAAACTTCAAACCATTAGTTATATTGGTAATATTAAAGTCCAAATGGTTAATTGGTTGGCAGATTCACCTTTACCTTTACTGCGAGAATTCTTGTTTAGTAATTTCCTGGAAAAAGCTAACGATCCTGTCACTGATTTTTTTATGGGCCCATTTACACCGGGCAAAAAATTCAAAGCCTTTAAGGTGCGTTTAAACTATCAAAATGCTGACGTGTCAATGCCAACTATGGACACGGATTCGAAATTGGCTCAACTATATGTCGGATCTACAAACATTCCCGATAATTTGAAATTGAATTATACCGGTTTCAATGCTAAAGTCAAAGACGTCATCTTCAATTTTCCGGTTAAACCCGATTCCATGGTGCCAGATTTCCTTCCAGAAGATTTCGAAACCCGATTTAATAAAATCAATATCCGATTCGATGGTGAAAGTTACGAGTTAAAAAATCTGGAATTTGAACGGAAAATTTCGAAAGATCGAGTCACGCGATTGGCGACCTCTGAAGATGAAAAAGCAATGTTGGACATCAAACGAGAATATGGAACTCCAAAAAGTAAAATCGACAGTAAAGGGCGCTACATCTACAAATACTTTATTTTGGATACAGACGACTTAGTGAAATTGGTGCAAGATTCTCACAACCTTGATAAAAGGTACATTGTAAAGACGCATTTTCTGTGGGTCAAAAATACAAATTATCTTCGGAAATCGGTCAAGCTCCATTTGACGTTCTACTCGTTGATTCTGAACAATGATGGCATATTATGGTCTGCAGACGTCAAGCCAAACAGACAAAAACACGTGGGAAAGAACAAGGACTTTAATATCGCACGTTCTGTTACTGTTCTATGGAGACAATTTGATTTGAAGAATTTTTATGAGTATTTGACGATCGCTGCTTCCCTCTCTGAAGCTATACATTGGAGTGTTGGTGACGATTTGGTAAGTAAAAATGACACATCAAAAAGTGACGTGTTGAAAATGAAAATATCACGTGACATGTTTGAAGCAGCCAATGAGAAAGATGTGCTGACGTCAGCATCACTGTCCTTTTTACCGTCCAATCACATTGCGTTGATCGAAAACGCGGTGACTTCATTACCGAGATTGTACGATTATTCCAATCGGTTAATCGGGAAAACAAAAGTCATTAGTCCGATGACATCTTCATTTCAAGAGCGGACGCTATTGTACCAAGAGCAAATCAAAACATTGATTATGAGTGAGAAATATGCAAACAAAAAGAAACGAGCGGCAAACGGTATACAAATCTTGACCGAAACATTAAAGCTACGTGTTGAGGTACTCAAAGGATCGCTCCAAAACGAAATGGAAAGATATTTACAAGAGGAGAAAGAGTCGCGGTATTTATTAGAGAAAATCCAACACATTCGAAACCAATATCTAAAGGATATGGAGACGACAAAGAAACGTTTTCTTGAAGCGTTGAGTGTGGATGGTCTCCGTGGTAAATACGGCGAGTTAAGCGACGGGATACACAAACTCTTCTCAAAGTTGTACCATGAATTTGATGAAGAACAGGCAGCTCTATACAGACGCAAACACATCTCAAGGCCTAAACTGATATCCAATTTGGATTCTGCCATTGACAGCATTGCCCAATTCAAGCAGAAATTGATAACCGTTCAGGACGCCATATCAGACAAATATATGAGCAAAACGGACAAAATGGCACCTCTTCTACTAGACCCGAAATTGACGTCAACAACAATCGATGCGAGCGTATATTTCCGCTTGAGATTAACGCAACTCTCTAAGGATAAGGAAATCACCAATCAAGATGCGCTTTCGATTATTTCGCATTTTGATGACGTCATGCCGGATGACGTATTCAAATATGACGTAATCATGCAGAGTTTGGACCGGCTTTTGGACAGAGATTTATCAGACCAGACACAAGAGACGTTACCCTTTAAAACATCTTTACTCAGATTATTAGATGTAACTAAAGTGGAAAGCGAAATGCTGTATGACGTCACAAAAGCACAAGTGGATTTACTTGTTGGTAAGCACAATTCAATCATTTTATAGGAGGTATGGAGCTGTCAATTTGAGACCACTCAAGTTTTCCCCGAAGAAAAGTCTCTTAAACGAGTTTGGAGAACGAAGCATCGAGACAAAAATTTGTCTCTTTTATTCAAGCGATTTTCAAGAGACTTTTGTAACAAAGAACGGCGCGGTCTCAAATAATTTCCACACCCTCATTTATTTAACCAATGGCGGTCTAACACTGTGATTCTATTAAAAAAAACGCTCCGCTCAAGGAGTGAGTGCTTTTCAGTATAATTATATCTCAGGAAATTATATCATCATCGTCATCACCATCTTTCTACCCTCAGGTCGGAAATAAACAATAGCCCACAGCTCACGGTCCAACATTGCTGTCCAAGTTCCTATATCTCTAACCCTGTCTCTCGTTTGAGCCTGTCGATAAATGTATGCTTTCTGGAAATTATATAAAAATCTTAATCCGGCAGGGGTCTACGGCAACGCCCTTAAACCAAACATCAAATATAACATTATAAAATCCTCATTAACCAGGAAATTACACATTAAATGCATACCAGCGTCAACAAGAACATCTCACCAAACGATTGGACCGTATGGAACAAAACAAAGCACGTGACAAACAACAATCAACCAATCAGAATGCAGTAGAGGATGAAGAAGATAAAAGCGAACAATTCCACGATCTACGGCAATCGTTGATCGACCAACTCAAACTAGACATGTTATTACACATCAACCAGTACTGCACTTCATACGAATACAACACATTACGTCAGTGTCTTATGAGGTAAAGCAAAAAATCATTTCTATTGATAAATTTTGTATACGTAATAACTTTATCGTTCCTGTTCTCATTTTTGTTGTTCTTCTAGTTCTGCTCATGTGGTCGATCGTGGAAACGAAGCTTTAGCTGCTGTCTAAAAGCTACTGCATTTTTCGAAGCACTGGTATAAGCAGAAACATATGGTATTTCTGTCATTGTTATTATAGGAAACAATTTTCCCTGGATGCTTCTTTACCCAATCTTTTGCTTTTGACCAACAAATTACTTGTGGTTACTGATGAAGGCATGCGCAGTAGCGTGGAAGAAGGGGAAGTACCACAATCATTTTATGACATCCCGATACTTTACGAATATAACGAGAAATGTGATGATATTATACAACAGGTGAAAAAATTATAAACTAAACACAACTATATGTGATATCCATTACGTAATCTAGTCTACGGAAACCTCCAAAATATCCGTACGTTTACCTCTAGTCTTATCACAAAAAGACTGGATTTTTAGTTGGTTTTCGTAGACAACATTACGTAATGTATATCATGAATAATTTGTTCATGTTTTGATGCTGAGATTATAGAAGTTCGTCGAATCATAATTTTTAAATTTTCAACCTTGTCCCTTGCGCTATTCTGCCAATAAATCCAGCCTGTATTTTCAAGGCTTCAATGACACAATGAGCACAAAACGTCACATCGACGTCCAAACAACGTCTTTAAACGTCCAAACAACGTCATATGGACGTCCAAACAACGTCCCGTGCCTACTGGGATGACTCCTAGTAACGATTCTTCTTTTCTTGTACCAAACAGGCAATAAACAACAAATTTAAAAGCGACCAACAACAACAACAACAACAACAACAACAACAACAACAACAACAACAGCCACTACAAGCCATGCCCACTCAAGGCGTTCAACAACAAATACCTGTTGTTAAAAACACACAGCAAACACCCAAAACGCCACATCACCACAACCACCAACACCGCAGACACCACAAACACTTGAAGCAGCACAATAACACAACCGTGGCGCACCTCCACATTCCCACCAATGAAGCCGTCCAGTTTAATTCCGCAGCCACAGAAACAGGTTCTGAAGTTGAAAAGATTAAAACAACAACTGACAGCGCAAACACTGGAATCAAAACACGAAATTCGACCACCAAACTGGAGATTCTTCCAACGGATGACCAGCCAATAGCTATTACAAGATTCTTAAATGCCTCTAAAAACGAGCTCTCTTTCGTGGCAATGGCTGAAAGTAATGCAACTAAAAAAACGTTGACTGAAGGCGAAGAAGATCCAAGTGCAGCAAAGCCAGCGGTTGTAACAGATACATCTATGAAGCCATTATTGAAAGATAAATGGATGGAAGTTATTGATGAAGATAGTGATGAAATTCCAACGAAAAAGTCTCCTTTGAAAATTGGGAAAAAAGTGAGCGAAGAAGCACCTTTGACGTTGAAAAAGACAGTCAAACACAAAGAAGTCCAAGGTCCTGATACAGAATACAGTGAATTAGAACCTGACCTGTCAATAAAAGAAATCACTAAAAAGAAGACATCATCAGAAGTTGAAGGACCAGATGATTTTCAAATCGATGTCCAAACCTTATTAAAAGCAACTGTTCCAGAAGGAGGACAACCGGTAAATTCAACAACAGAAAATCACCAAAATGCAGGCGTGGACGAGTCACCAACGCTAACAACAAACCACCAAGCAGTAGGATTATACAATAGTACTACTACAAAGAGCATCGTAAGAAGCCCCACACCGTCTGTCGTTAGTGGCAATAAAAAATCCAACATTATTGACGATAGTTTAATGTATGACGTCATGGAAGGTACTGACGTTTTAGCGTCGTCGGATGAATCAAAAACGGCGGCCTCAAAGATGCCAGAGCAAGATTCAGTAGACTTGCTTGGAACATGGATTGATGAGGGATTAGGGTTTAAGAAGAAGAAAAACTTCGTGACCAGCTCCAAGAGAAGTTATTTCGCAGGAAAAAAAACGAAGGAACCAGTCCGGACTTTAGGTGGACACCGGATACGACGAAAAACAACGGAATCAGCCTTCTCCGCATTGTCACAAAAACAGAAATCCCCGTACGGTTATCAACAAAACGGCAATGTCAAACGGAGTTTCATAAGCTTTTACAGCAACCCTACATTATCTCCGTATGGTTATTATAACTCCATGTTCAAACGTAGTCTTTCACCATCAACATACACACCCACCGAACGTTTCGAAAGCATGTATCGTAAATGCAACGCGTCAAAGATTTTCGAATTGCGTCAAAACCAGATGGCGACTTTAACGATCTCAACTAACAATAAGCAGTTTCGAGGTTTCGAGAAAATAAGAATTGACGAAGTAAAGGTCTATTTACACGGCGCAAAAACGGATAGTGGGATGGTGCAAGTTAAAATACGGAGCGGTAGTTTCATGCATGGTAAAACGAACGGTCGGAAACAGAACTTTATAACTCAGCGCTGGGAACGGGACTTCAGCTACAAGGTGGACGATAAAGGGGTTAGTACGTCGTCTCATATTATGGCTGACTCGTACCATAACAAAGGAAGGCTATCGGATATTTATCCAACCCCATTCAACACTTGGATTATTTCTGTATCCAGTGAAATGAACCCAGGACTCGACCTCTCAAATTTGTCATCTATTGAACTCTTGTTTTCTGGAAGTCTGATACCCAGTGTTCCGAACAGAATACAAAATGAGAAAAATTTCTTCGAGTTGATGAAAACGAAGGGCGTTACGCCCACCAACACCACTAAAGCGCCTTTAACGACGACACTAAAACACCCGCAAGAGGAATCGCAACTAAATAATACTATGGCTAAAACAACGACAAATGATACACCGAGCAAAAAGATGAAAATTTTGACCAAAAAAAAGAAAAAAGAGAGACATAACAGACAACAAAAAAGGAGGAGAAAGCATCATCACAAACATTTTACAATGCGAAACACGACGACATCATCATCAGTTGTAGAACAAACTATAAATTCTTTTAGTAAGGACGTGGAGAAAATACAAAATACTATTACTGAGAGACCGAGTAGCTTAAGAAGTCCTACAGAATCGTTGGATAGACTTAAGAAAGAAGATAAGAAGCCGGTTATCACTTGGTTTGGATGAAAATTATATTGTCCTATGTAGAAACCAGGACAGTAAGACAATGAGATGCCAAAATGGATTATTTAGTTTTTTTTACAAAATTTAGGTGACTATTTGATGTATGATTTAAATTTTAACCCTTAGACTTAGCAGAGTGTTTTTGAAAAAAAAATATGAACAATTTCCACAATTATTTTAAACTGAAGTGATTTCGAGCTATCACAAGACTGTGGCCCGGTTAAACGACTACGCCATTTCATTAAAATGCCTTAATCGCGACTTCATCTTAGCACCAATATTTTTAGCAGTTTGGAATCATTTAACCCTACCTAACCACGCATAAACTTTTTTGAAAAAGCCCAAAATTTATTTTTCAAAGGCCATTTCTCGGCCAGGACAAATGATTAAGGTATCAACTTTGGTATCGTTGGAAAGCTCTATTTCTCATAGTCACAAGAGCGGCAAAACTACCATTCCAGGACGGGTTCTAAGGGCTAAGACAACAATAATGAAAATAAATTGATTATTATTTTTTTGTCAAAATTTATGATCGTAGTCTTTGAATATCTAAAGGTCGAATCAACACTTTTCCAGGCCGGAAAAGAGGTCGAAAGTGAAAAATGTTCACAGACCGTGCACAATCTTTATTCTGACACAGCCCAATCGAATTGAAATACACCAACCCAGCCAGCCAGGCACACGGTTATTTTATTTCAACATTGCTTCAACGTCCAGATAACGTTCTGCCGCGTTAGTTAAAAAACGTTGTTTGGGAGTTAAAAAAGGGTTTGTGCCTTTTGGGAAAATACAAAAAAAAAATGAAATACTATTGATTCCCATTTTCTTTCATTGATTGATTGATATTTTAAAGTTTTCAATTAAAATTGAAATCGTAAGGTTGGAATCTCTTTCGAAATGCTTTGGCTTGTACAGTCTCTTCTTCTCGAGAAAGTTTACAACTTTTCCAATCGACACGATCAGGCATGTCGAGGGCGTTCTCGCCAGTAAGCACCTCCCTATTTTGAAGGAAAGAAGGGGCGGTTAAGCACATTGAGATTTGTGTTACACAAAAAGATATAAACTCGACTAACTATCTTACAAATCTAGGGGGAGGGCACGTGGAGGATTCACCCAAATAACCTTTTTAAATTTGGTTAATCTTTCTTTCGAAATTTAGACTACCTTGAGAATTAGACTACCTTGAGAATGAGAATTAAAATTCCAAAACCACCCCATCGGGCTAAACCATTGTTGGCCCTTGCGTTGTCACTGAATCTTAGCCCCCCCCCCCCTCAAAAAAAGAAAAAACACAAAAATCCTCCTTCACTTCCTAAATTATTGCGACCTTCGCTAACCCTTGAAATTTTAAAGTTTTCAACTTAAATTGAAATCGTAAGGTTGGAATCTCTTTCGAAATGCTTTGGCTTGTACAGTCTCTTCTTCTAGGGAAAGTTTTGTTGACTCGGGCGAAGTTTACCGACTACAGCAAAATGGAATAAAAAAATCAATCTCCCGTATAGGAATCAGGGCTGATGACCACTGTACCCACGGTGCCTTTTGGGAGTTCCAGATAACGACGAGCCTTGACAATGGAATGCATGCATGGGAAATCAGAATTCCTGCAAAGGAAAGTTATCAATCAACTAAAGACATTTTCTACCAAAATGAGACTTGACCAGACTATTTAGAAATTTAGTAGTAATATTACCTTCCAAATTGTAACGGCATTTTCCCTTTGACTTTGTGTAGGAAGCGTGTTTCTTCACCGACTTCGGCGTAAAAATACGGCGTCGTTATTGAAACCATCTAAAATGACAATAAGGTGAGTGATAACTATTATTATGTCGACCCAAAAAAATAGTTATCGGATAAAACTTCTCGTGCAATACTCGAATATTTAACTCGTTCCAGACTTTTCCTATATTTTTTCTCGCCTAAAGGCTCAGAAAAATATTACGGAAAAGTCTCGGAACTCGTAAAGTACTTCTCGTATTGCACGCAAATTTCAGCCAAATCCGACCATTTTTGAAATCTCCAGGCTGTCCTAAAATTTTAGCTTCGTTTTGGCGAAAAACTCTACCCCAGGCCACAAAAATTAAAATTTTCAAAAAATGAAAACTGGGTCCCCAGGTATTGGCGCAAGGAACAAGTGTCCAAAATATCAGCCAAATCCGACCATTTTTAAAGTCTCCAGGCTGCCCTAAAGTTCTTTGTACACAGACACACACACACACAGACGAGTGAAGACCAGTCTAGGATCTTCACATTTCTAGATCCCAAACAAAAGTGAAAGTAGAGCCCATACCTCTGTCAGGTCTTTCTCATCGGGCATGCGTACTAACTCCATACAATATTCTTGAGCACATTCCTCAAATGAAGTCTCTATGTTTTCTTCTACTTTCTTAGGTACACCAATAACCTGAAAAAGGTGAAGAAGAAAGTTTTAGATCCCTATACAATTGTAAAGTTGTTTCTATGCCGGTTAGCCCAGTCGATATAGCTCTCGCCTTACAATCGAAAGGTTGTAGGTTCGATTCCTACTGACGGCAGGTGTGGCGCTCCGCCTCATTCTAAGTCCACCCAGTAGTCTAGCGCTAGCGAAAAAGGGACATACTCCTCCGCTGCACGGCCGCTACTGACACTAGGACTCTCCAATTAACTTGCTACCGATAGATAATTACCAATTCTAATAAAATTTAAAGGAATTTTATTGCTCTGGTACTATTCTATTTTTACAAATCACTTAAAGAAAATAAATTAATATTTTTGACTCGTCTTTTGTTGTCCGTTTAAGATGCCCCCTTACCCCCTTTGGAAATTTTTGGTATTTTCTTTACTTTTAAGGTCAAAATCTCTTCCTGTAATTGTAAATTTCAAATTTCGAAACCTTTTATGTTGCAACTGAATGCGCATATTATTTCAATTTGAAAATGGACAAGGCGGGAGGGCTTCGTCCTCCTGTATGGCCCCATGTCGGATATATCCGACGTTGGCACTTAAAGGGTTAATATGTTATTCAAGTAGTAGATTTCACGTCCTAAACAGCCCCTTGCGTAGCCTCGCTTATATCATACAAGACGATAAAATTTCTTTTCAATCAAGACCATAATATGACATAATATACACTGACCTGTAATTGTAAATGTTGAGTGTAGAAGTTTCTTTCAAACATGACGATCGATTTCTTTTCTTTTTCGAACATCTTTCTCACGCAATCTTTATATTTTTCCATTTCCATTCGCACGTCCTGTGTGAAAATGAATCCAATTTAGAAACACGCTAAAGCCAGTCCAAAGGGTCAGAAGTCAGACAATCACGGTCATAAGGTTGTAGGCTTTTTTTTCAAATAGCACATTTTTAAAAGTCTACAGACCTTTTGTCCAGCATCAACGTTGGTCAAAAGGTTGTAGACTTTTTTTAAAAAGAGCAGAAATTCAGCAAAAACACAGTTGAACTGCCCTCTTAACCCGACTCGATACTTTTGAAAGTGGTCTGTTGCCATCTGGTAGCAATAGCTGACCTTATTTACATCCATTTTAAAGGTAAGAGCACATTTCAAAAAGTCTGCAGACCTTTCGACCCTGATTGGATATTCAATAGATTCGGCAGTCGATTCGTCGATCGTCTGCCTAATAAAGGCCGGTCTCCACTCAGCGCCGCGCAGCGATACAATACTAGACGACTATTGGCTTAGAAATATATGAAGCCATTCGATTGGTCGAATATGACATTACAAGTCGCGCGCCTTGGAAAAAAATTGAAAAGTTGTCAACTTTCTTTTTGAGTGCGGCGCATTTTTACTGATGACGTAATTCTATTTTTATTTTTTATTTATTTACCAATGCGATACTAATAGTATCTATCGATATATTTATCGATACGTAATCTTCTATAAGAAATTTTTTAAGCTGCGTGCGCACGATGAGTGGAGAATGGCCATAATAGATCATAAATCAATAAAGAGCCGACATGGACTGCAAAATATTGTTCACAAAGAAACAATAATAGCGGCATCACCACTCACGTCAGGTAAAACAGCAATCGAGTTATGGTGTGCAATGGGACATATTAAAATGTGATCTTCGTTCAATGCTCCCTTGGCAAGTGCAACGTAACACTAAAATGATGAAAGAAACAAAAGTACATCCTAATTGTGAAAACACGTTGATGTTCTTCGAATTTAGGATAGACAGCCCGCCCACTAGACACAAGACGTTTTTTCAACGTTAAACTTCTAGGATTATTCCGCCTAAAAATGGTAACTGTTGGGCGGTATTTCTCTGAAAGGCAAGTTTTGCGGAATTTGCATTTATTCGTGGTATAAATCACAAAACGCTAAAATTTCTTCTGTGAAAGAAATGAGCATTTTAGGGGGTTTATTTCGATTTCTGTTTGAGTATGCGTGAAAATAGTATATCCACGGGACATGGGTGCTAAAAATCATATCCTCAGCATGCAAATCCAGAAGGTGTGAAATAAATTTCAATGTTGAAAATTCGGGGGGTCCAAGAATTTTGGTACGGAATCCAGGGGGTGAAATTTTTGAAAAATGGCTTCCTCAATACTGGGGGTACCATATTATAACTCGGTTGAGTGAGAGATTATGCCTCCAATCTTACATTCATATATTCTCACCTTTATGCTTCAGTTTTTTTTGCATTTGTCTGTGGCCTTTGCTTTCAGCCCTAGTCTAGTTCACATTTATCATGTTAATTTCTCTTAGCCACAGAATGCTAGTCTATTTTTTGGAGTTCATATTTTCTCTAGTCTCTATTTTATCTCACTTTTGTCTATGCCATCTATTTGTCTTTAGTTGGCCTGATACTTAGCATTGTTTTCGGTATTCCGGTATTGGACATTTTCCTCCCGGAATGAGCCTTAATATTCTAAGAGTAAAGGCTAAATTCTTTTCTGTACTTTTTAGCATCTCATCATTGTTGGAAAAACGAGCGTTGAAACAAAAACCCACTCGTATCACCAACATTATAGGACATATTTAAAAGAATAGAAAATAATAGCAAAACTTAGCGAAATAACTTTTCAAATTCGCGAAATTCGTGAAAGTTTTCCCGATAAACTGTAAAGAAGATACGTATTACGTAAAAAACAAGGACGTATTTTTGGCGGAAAGAAAACAAAAAATCACGAAGATGGATCCACTTTGAAGTCTATAGAACAATTTCTTCAGTAAAATAAATAGTGTTTACACTACGGCTTACCTGCTCACCAACACTCAAAACCAAATGTTTTTCAACATTTTTACCGCCCAAGCAAAACCAACAATCTGCTGACAAAGGCGCTGCAACAAAAGATAAACATAAAGATAAGAAGACTAACGACTAACCAACGTAAATGGATTAACATTAACCAAAGCGATCCAATGGACTTTGAAATAGGATTTTTCAGTCAATTCATGATATTTCCTTTAGGTAATAGTGTAATTTGTAAAGAACAACAAAGAAGATTCAAACTTTGTTTGGAGAGTCAGGGATACGTTAGGGGGTCCGCATCTCAAGAGATACGCGAAGGAAGGAAGATAGTAAAAAGATATTGTAAATAATGAGTTGAATTTTATTAGCCTTGTAGCTACTTTTTTACATTCAACTTTAAACAAAGTAATAAATAAATAAATAAATTTATACGGAAACACTCTAGAAAGTTTCCCATCCAGCTTTTGGGGATAGTTTCCGTCGAAGCGTGTATTGTACGTATAATGGATACCATCAATCTCAACACTCCACTCCACCGTATACAGATGAATACACTTTTTTACAAGCATAATCTTTTATAGACATACATCGAGACTGAAATTTGGGTTCGTAAACAATCATAGATCTAATTGTTATAGAGCAATAGAAATGGGCTTATCCCAAAAAGTCCATAAAGGATATCCAAGGGGGTCCGCAATTTTCAATATCCTAGGATATCCAGGGGGTCTGAAATTTTCAATATCCTAGGATATCCAGGGGGTAAGAATCTGAAGACCAAGGGTATCCAGGGGGTGGGGGTTTAAAATTTCAATATCCTAGGATATCCAGGAGGTTCAGAATTTTCGGCACGGATATCCAGGGGGGTTAGTGTTTTTCTGTAAAAAAACAATCCAAGCATTATTCTCAGTCTGAGAAAAATAAACCTGATGTTTATCAAAAAAGGTGTGACCCTCTTAAGATTTTTCAAATAAACATCACTTTTATAAACATATAGTGGCTGAAATTTGGGATCGTAAACAATAGATCTATTTGTTTCTATCTAAAGCGGACATCTCTATATACGGACACTATTCTTTGGAACGAAAGGACTGATTTCAGTTCATTTCAATCTCTATAAAGCGGACATCTCTATATACGGACACTATTCTTTGGAACGAAAGGACTGATTTCAGTTAATTTCAATCTCTATAAAACGGACATCTCTATATACGGACACTATTCTTTGGAACGAAAGGACTGATTTCAGTTCATTTCAATCTCTATAAAGCGGACATCTCTATATACGGACACTATTCTTTGGAACGAAAGGACTGATTTCAGTTAATTTCAATCTCTATAAAGCGGACATCTCTATATACGGACACTATTCTTTGGAACGAAAGGACTGATTTCAGTTAATTTCAATCTCTATAAAGCGGACATCTCTATATACGGACACTATTCTTTGGAACGAAAGGACTGATTTCAGTT
>JAUJPO010024009.1:0-19342 GCA_032270745.1 Tiaropsis multicirrata | reverse complement strand
AGCTATCAAAAGATAAACACCGAAAGCGCACTCGCCTTGGCAGCCATATTGAATTATTTTTGATGAACAAACAAACAAACACGGACTACAAACACAGGAAAGTTCTATAAAATACTGAGGAGATAAAAGTACGATCGCGGGAGGGAGATTTGTAACTAATCTTTATCTCCTTAGTAGTACGGTAAAGGACGCTGCATGAAAGCGTATCCCAGCCGGAACGTTGCCAAAAAAATATTTGCAATTTTAGTCTGAACCGCCTGAATAACACGGAATTGAATGCTCAACTTTGGCTGACCAATTAATATTTGAGACAGGGGCCTTTTTCAAGATATTGGTATGAGACAGAGGTATTATAGTTTTTAAGGATGTTGACTATCTGAGACAGGGGTGCTTTAGTTTTTTCAAAGATACGCACATTCATCAGACAGACGAAGGTGCTCTTTCCCTGGTATAATGGCGAAAATTAAATATTTCCCGTTTTCCAAAAGGGAAATATTTGTTAAAACGGGCTTTGTTCCTTCCTCCAGTGTCAAAACGCCTTCCGTACGCCTTGTCTGACGCCCGTTTTAGCGCCCAAAATATACGTGATTGGTGTCTATCAAAAAATAATATTCATGATGGCTGCTCAAGTGAGCAGGTTCGTGAGCAGGTATAAGTGAGCAGTACTTTTCAAATTTGGACCAATTTTAAAAACAGATACATCACAATGCAGATTCTTTCATTCCTAAATTACACTTGGTGGGGAGAAAATTACTACAGTACTGGAGTACCAAAAATATACTAATTTACAGTTCTTGTATACCTATATAATGATGGCGGAAACTTATGTTTGTTCTTCTGGACTTGGAGATAATTATGATAAAGCGTAAATGGACTTGCGTTTTTCACTGCGATTTGATGGCGGACACTTACATTTGTTCCTGGATTAGGAGATAATTATGATAAAGCGTAAATTAAAATGGATTAAGTATCTTTTTTATATATATATATTTTTATACTTATAAGCATAGTAAAGCTCAGATTAGGGAAAATATCAAGCATATGCTAAGCATAATACTGTGCTTTCAAAAATGTTTTAAAATAGTATTTTGGCTGGTATGTCTATTTTATGCCTGTACCGGTGCCTGTATTTCACTAAATATTGAATATAAAAAGCATATTAGAAGTATTAATTAAGCCTTATTATTTTGAATTTTTCATTGCTTATAAAAAAACATGTAGTTTTAAAGTAAAACTCGTTCTCTAGAGTTATAGGTGAATAAGATGACAACTTTTTCATTTTTGATTTACAGCCCATCTTTGTTTTTTTTGTTTCTTCTTTTTGAAACTTAAAGTTTTTCCTGCTTGATGATATGCTTATTTAAAAAAAATATACAAGTTTATGTACTATATTTCTTCGACTGTATTTTCTGGTAGCTATACATTTATTCTAAGGTTTTTCGGGTTTTTCTAAGGCAAGTTTTTTACCAAGCGATATTTTTCCTGTAAATTGATGTTAAGTTTCATAGGCTTATGTACATACGTTATTTTCATTTCTATATTTTGCTCCTCTTTTTAGCTTGAGCAACAATATATCCACTGTGTCCAAAACAAGTTCCGATAGTTTTGAACTGAAAACTATCCCCAAAACAAACGAAATCGTTGAAAAATTGACAATCTGTTCTGAATCCTTTATACAACGTGTTTTAAGAAAGAATGAGCAGTGAAAGAAATTTGGCACATTGGGCCAAAAATATTGGACATCCACGCAATCAAGCTCAAAATGCCCAAGATGGAAATTTGCGCAGAGGAGAACCGCAAAAATTACAAGAAGGAAAAATGTCAGGAGAAACATCGCAATTAGCAAAGGAGTTAGCAGAACTTAAAGAGGAGATGAAATGCTTGAAGCTAAAGGTAGAGCGAATTCAATCTGGTTCTAGAGAACAACAAGGGAGCAATAAGAAAGAAGAAATCAATCATACAGCCTATGTATCTAAGTATTATCCTTTGGTGTGGGGAGCTGAAAAATTCTTCATGGGCAAGAAGAGGGGCGAGAAAGACTTGTACGCAACATACGCTGACTGGTACAGAAGCCTACGCAGTTTAATACAATGTGGAATACAACATGTTAGCAAAGAATATTTTTTCATTCGACGAGAAATTTCATTGAAGGAGAAACACCCCCCCTATCATCTTGGTGATCCAATTAATATACGTATAGTGGCACCAGGGTCAGAACCATACACCCAGACACATACACCCAGAAATTCTGTGGTTTTAATTCTAGAAAACGTAGTACAACCGCACACAATTTTCCTGTTACTACACCCGACAACCCTAGAATGTTTGGAATATACGAATTGTTCTTACGGAGCCACCGAGAGCTGTTGGACGCTTGGTATGAATCGGACACCAGAACAATATTTTTATCATGAATTAAATGGTGGAGAAATGAAGCATATGATTATATTAGGGTTGTTGAATCCTTGATTTTATTTTCGACAAATATTTTATGAAACGTATTTTTTAAAGGAAGAAAGCAAATACTTCATCCAATTGTTGGTATCGGTCTCTTATAAACTCAATTTTTGGCTTTCCATATAAGGAAATATTGCAATTTTGTGCACTCTCCTCCATTGGTTAAAGCCTACCTCCTGCATTCGAGCCTGCAAATCGGGAACGAGTGAGTGGGAATCAAAGTTTCCATGTCTTGATTTAAAATGTGATTGGCCTAAACAGCCAAATCTAAATGTTAACCCCATTTTGAATTTTTAAACCATGAAATGAGTTCAACAACTAAAGCCTGGCTAAAAAAAGAACGACTTTTGCTAGGGAATGAGCTGGAGTTTTTATCCAAGATTGGTTTATTTTGGTTACCATCAATGTTGCGTTCTTTAGAAAATTAACGACCTTCCGTATGGTTATGTGTTCAGCGACGGTGGTCCAGTGGTTAGGGTGTTCGCCTCCCGTTCGCAAGGTTGTGGGGTTTTTATAAGATTGGTTTATTTTGGTTATCCTTAGAAAATTAACGACCTCCTTATGGTATTGAGTTCAAAAAGCATGTTTTAACAAAACAAAGAACTTGTAAAAACTCCACATTGACACTTTTAGATGGCGTAGGAGCTTTGTCGAAGGAGTTTATTAAATACAAATGAAAATGTTAAAACAGGTTAATCCGCAGTTTTTACAAGTTCTTTGTTTTGTTTAAATATGCTTTTTGAATACATTAACAAAGAAGCTCCTTTTGATTAAAACCTCTGGCGATATCACTTTGTGCCTAGCGCGGGGGAAGGGGCTAATATATTATGTATGTTATCGTTTGTAATTTTTGTTCGTTTTTTTAAATGTGTCTTTGTCGTTATAAGAAGAAGAAACAAATTCAATTGCAAAAGAACCCATACCTAAACCATACTGTGTATTTCCCGTATATCCATCACCTGACCATTCAACTTCAGATTTTGAGACAAGAGTCTTGGCAACGTTGTCATCGAAAAATGTTTTATCTGTATCAGCAATGACCACCTTTCGTCTGCCATCACAATCCATATCCACACAGTTTGACGGATCCACTTTAGATAACGACACGTGTAAATGGTCGATCTACAAAAAAAATTATTTAGTGTCAAGAAGCCATCAAATTTCTAAAAATGTACATTATTCCTATGTTCTTAATATTAGGATATCAATTCTGACTTCAAAAAATGGTATTACAGAATAGACGCTCCTTTTCAAACATATCCCGGTTTTAGCGAGGAGTTATTTAGGACGTGAAATATACGACTTGAACCTGTACATAACCGATTAAAGATTATACGCATAAAGACTTTTGCTGGACCAGGTTATGTACAGGTTCAAGTCGTAGTGCTTAGTGTGTCGTAGTGTGTAACCTCGCTCTTTCTCGAAAGAACCTCCCATCTACTATTTTTGTCCCCCCAAAAAAGATGTTCTTATTTTACTAAGAAGTTAACTGTTTTCAAGCATTGTTATTCTTAACATGTTCTTAACTTTCAGTTACCTTCGCTTTGTCGTCGACCTCGATTAAAGTGATTTGTGAGGATGTGATGGGATGGAAGATGTCCATGTAATGTTTATTAATTTTCCAGATCACATTCTTTCCATCTTCATTGCCGCTGCAATCACTATTAAACTTGGCAAAGGTTACATTCTTCCATTCATTTAAACCTAAAGAAGTAAAAAAAAACAAGATTAAGTCTAGGTTAGAAGGTTGTTCCGAGGTTGTGAAGTCCCGTTAAATCTTTTGTCAAAATACCGAAATGACATAGTATTTTCAGAAGGAGGTTCTTACATTATGGCAACTTTGATCAAGGTTAAAACATTTCAAAAGACTAGGGTGTGTAGTTAAAGTCTAATGTTCAAAACAAAGGTTGCTATCATATGTCTAAAAAAACTTTACCCCTGGCGACTGGCGATATCATTCGACGCCTTGCAGGGACGGCTGGCGATATCACTCAACACCTTGCAGGGGCGACTGGCGGATATCGCTCAACGCCTTGCAGGGGCGGGGGTACTGTATAAAAAATATCAACAAAGAGGCATGGGGTTAGCACAAAATGACAAAAACGTCACATGGACGTCCAAATAACGTCTCGCATTTACTGGGTAAAAACGAACAAGAGAGCGACAAAGAATTTGAATTTTTTTTAGAGATTTGAAAAAAAATCAAACCTTTAGTTGATGGGTAAGTCATAGGATCTTCCCATCTCATTGGTGGACCTGTGGCAGCAGAACCAGCGAAACATGAAGATAAGATACCAATGTTTCCACCTGTTAAAGTATAATAGAAAAAGTTACATAAAGTTAAATGATTCTCCGCAACAGAGGGGCACCGGTATTCCAACATTGTTTCAACGTCCAAATTCTGACGTTCTGACGTCGGAGCGACGTTGTTCGGACGTTGAAACAACTTCCCGTGTCTGCTGGGTGACGATTAGACCATATTTTAGGAGGATAGTCCAGTATTCTATGACTTTTTAAGAAATCTTTTGACGGTCAAACCTCTGTTGAAAGAAAATGTCACAGAGTCTCTTTAAAAAGTATTCGAGAAAAAGTTATCGTCTTCCAGAAGATCCCCGCGAAAACTCACGTTATAATATAAAGATCTGGCGCTCCATTAGGGCCACTATTTGGTATCATCATAACCTTTGGAACTTTTTTAACATTGCTGTGACGCTATTGGTCGAAAAAGAAATACTGTGATCCCATTGGTGTGCAGGAGAGGATAAGGTAATCTTTTTTTTTTCTAGGCAAAATTTTTGATGAGTAGAAGTAGAGACCAGCCTTAAGACTACAAAATCAAAATCTTACCATGTGCTGCTCTTGGTCCCCTGTCTTTCATATGAAAACCAGCATTAAATGGTGCTTTGTTATCAAGAGTACAATTAAAATGATCTGTCTGTCCGACAAATAGCATGTCTTCAAACGTAATCTTATGATCCGCGTACTCGTGTTTGATGGGGTTCGGTCCAGCCACGTTCGCAAAGACGGAGAGTTTGTTATCGGCAACTATGCTATCTTTGATGAGGATAGATTTGTCTGGCCACAAGTAAAAACCAAAGTCAAAGATTTTCCAAACTTTGTATGATTCGAATTTCAAACATGAATAAAGAGGTGCTTTTTGATTGTTACGGACACCATGAAGCGCTGAATGAATCTAGGAATAGGAGAAGAAGAAGATAATTAATACATTGTTTATGAGGCTCTTGTTTATATATCAGCTAGTTCATGTAGAATATCTATATTTCCCCTTGATAATTGTACATTTTCTGACGAAATTACTCAATTTACCATATTTACCATATTTAGTTTGTACCAATTTCAACACTTACAAAAAGTGTTAGGGTTGTTTTTCACTATTTTTCATATATACCCAACATATATTTATCAACAATTTTTTTTCAAATATTATTCGGAGCAGTGGTCAATTCATTACGCCACCATGCGAGTGGCCCAGGTTCTATTCCCGGAGGTGTGATATATCATCTGACCCTCCAAACTGTCTATATGCTTTTCATCCAATTTTTTTTCTACAATTAGTCGGTCAGTCACTGGTCTTTGGCAACTAGGTTGCACTAGTTGGCTTCACCATAAGTGGAGTAAGACTTGCTATACAATATTCTATCCCTGAAACAATAGCTTGTCAGCTACGGAAACGGCTGAATTGATCGATTTCTGTTTAATGAATTCAAAATAAAGTTTTTGGCTCAATGCCTTTGGGTTGTTGCCATAATAACGACCCTAGGCCATACCTTGTTGCCTGAACAACTTTATCAGTATCAGCAAAATGAGAACCTCGACAAATAGCTATTTTGATATCAACTGACAAAGTGAGAGTATAAGTAGACCTGTTAATACCTCATTGTCTCGGACCAGGTAGTTATTATCAGCACAATCAACTAACGGTGCATGCAATCCATTCTTCTCAGACCCAGCGATTGAGTTACCAATCATGGTAAGATTCGTGGTTCGATACATATCAACTGCTGCAAACCATTTGATGTTCTCTTTCAGTGAGAACGGAGTATCTCGCTGAAATAAAAAGAAAATGGGTTGACATGAGTGGATGGAACTACCTGAAAAGAAATTTCATTCGGAAAAGCTCACTTTATAGAAGGCACAGAAGGTTGAAATAACGTCCAACCAACATTGTTTCAACGTCAGAGCGTTATTTGGATGTCTGCTGGGTTAATGTATTTTGTTTTGACATTTTTGTTTTCATTTTTAGTGCTAAAGTTAAATTTATGCTAACATGGTACTCTACCATCTTAACATTTCCCAGGTGTTCAAAATACAAGTTATTACCTTAAACGTGGACTCGGCAAAGGCCATAGCAATCAAATTTCCATTGAAAGTATGTGAATCGCCTTCCAGTTCAACAAGCTCATTGACACCATGGTAAATGACATTGTTTTCAATCTTCAAGCCATTGCTTCCGTAAACACCAATACCTAGAGTGGTCATGAGAGGAGAATAATCATAATTAGCTTGGTCGTTAAATCTTGAGGCTATTACACACCTCTATCGTTTGCTTATCAATGTAAGTGACCTACCGGATGTGAGGTCTTAAGGGTATAGGGTCTTTCAAGGTTCCGAAAAAACCCAGGTGCACTGCAAGGGTAGGAGATTTGAAAAAATGTAGAGATGCTTTGCTAAACTGGGAGAAAATGCTCGGAAAGTGCACTATAAGGGTTCGAGGGGCTTTCAAATTCCAAAATTCCTTTCTTCAGTGCAACTGTTACTTTCGAGGAAGGTTTTTGATTCTTGCGAGAACACATTAATCCGAGTGATTCTATCACCGTATACTTCAAAAGAATGATTTCAGCAAAATTGAACATAATAAAACATTGCGTACAATTACAGGTCCTAGGGTGCTTAGAGTAGGTACACATTTTTAGGGTTTAAAAGGGGGACTTCCAAAAATGAGGGAACCGTCTGTAAACTATGGGCATGGTTTTTCATAAGAAATGTTACCTGTGTTATAACCATCATTGAACGCACATCCTTTTACGTACGACTCATCCTCTTTAATATCGCCAACTCTCAGGTAAGCTAGCGAATATCTAAAAGCAAAAAAAATAATATTTAACATAAGACGAATTTAAAACACAAAGATTGCAAGACTTTCTTAATCTTATCAATAATGTTTGAATCTGTGTCTATTACGGAGACCTTAGCCTTTACCAAATTCTGTGTCTATTACGGAGAGCTTAGCCTGTACCAAATTATGTGTCTATTACGGAGACCTCAGCCTTTACCAAAGTCTGTGACTATTACGGAGAGCTAAGTCTGTACCAAATTCTGTATTTGTTGCGGAGAGCTTAGCCTGTACAAAATTCTGTGTCCATAACGGAGAGCTTAGCCTGTACAAAATTCTGTGTCCATAACGGAGAGCTTAGCCTGTACCAAATTCTGGATTTGTTACGGAGAGCTTAGCCTTGGAAATGAAAATATTCAAGCATGAATAAGAGTCTGTTAAAAAGAAATAAACAGCCAAATAACACAGAAATTTCACGACCTAAAGATTCTTAACCCTCGTACAATACACAAGTCTCTCTGTTATACTGAAGTCCACACAAGAAATGAAATTCATCAGCTCACCTTGGATCATAATCTTCAGTATGACCTAACTGTCCACAATGGCTGAATTGGACATTCTCAAAGACGGCCCTACCAGTATAACTCAATCCACCTGGTGCTGGTGCAGAACCGACCAAAACACGACAACCGAATGATTGCGTTTTCAAAGCACCTGTCGGGCTTTCTGCACCTTCAATACGTATATTTCTCGTCAGAAGGCCGACTTTTGCCGTCATGTGAACGTCATAACCGTTTATTGTTTGTTGGTGCGAGGTATGGCTGTATACAGTAGCTTTGTCAAGAGTGATGGTGTCTCCAGAGATGCCAGCAATCTTGAATTTTTCCGTATTTCTTGGCTCCATATGGGTAGTTGTAATAATGATCATATCTCCAACGCCCCAGTCAGGACTTTCTGTCAACTCCACAGTAATCGAGCCAGCTTCAACAGTGGTTTTGAGGTAAGTCCAATAGACCTTTTTAGATTTTCCGTAAAAACGAGCTGATCCAAAGATACCGAGAGCTTTTGCACCCAGCATCAGATCAGAGGCTATTGGTACCTCCTCAGAGTCGTGATCACCAGCTAGACTAATGATAAGGTTGCTAAGATACGGTTGCTCCGGGAAACCAGCGATCAGCATACCATTGAAACCGGAAACAATGATGACGTCAGCCTCTAAGTGATGATCAGTACCATTTTCAAACTCGAGAGCACCATAAACATACATTTTCTTGACAACCACCTAAAACAAAACATTTCTATTTATTGGGATTTTCCAGAAAAAACTGTACAATCATTGTTGAGGATAACAACATTTTCGAGAGTTACTCCTTTGGATTCTCAGACATTTCTTAGGCGTTTCACCTTCAGATGTCTACTCATTTACACAAGATTTTAGTATGAGCTGATCCCTCGGACAGGGAATCAATATCTTCAACAGTGAATGTACTGTTTCTTTCTGGAAAAGCACAATTTCTTTCAGAGAGGTATCATCCAACCTTATTCAATACATATAAAACGATATATAATAAACGCCTATGGGAAAATACGACTTTAAATTATATAAGACGAATATTACCTTATTTGGCATATCAAAGACCATCCACCAGTCAGCTTGAATCATGATATCTTCACCATCGCTTGGAACGTTTCCACCAAAACCACCATAACCGTAATCAGTACCTTCCCAATTCGATGCTTAAAAAAAGTAGTCCAAATTGTAATTATGTAAAAATCAATAAGGATTTCTCAGTTACAGGACAAAACAAAATTTCCTTTCAAAATATACAGGTAGAAATATAGAGAAAAAATAAATAATTTCGCTCATTGGAGCAAAAACTTTTATAATATACCTTCAGACCATCTTTTAGAATTGTTGGGCCGCCCAGTGGGTACGGGCGGAGGCGTTGGCAATAAGCAATCCGCCCAGAAGCAATTATATACGTTATAGTTAATCATTCGATCCATTGGAGATGATTGGTTGACACCTTTACCGGAGATGAGGTAAGTCATGATTTTTGAATCCTCATCAAAATGCCAGTCTCCGTGATCGTGTTCCGCATAGTTAGGCTCAGCGCCTGTAATAATGATAAAATGTTATATTAATGACACCCATGACGTAACCTTTTCCACGAAACATAAACATTTTGCCCGTCGCTAGTGTTCAGTTTTCAACGGAGAACACAAATCTATGATATAAAATCCCGAATTTTACACGGGAATTTCCACAGTAGTATTCTCTTTTTCTTTCCACCTTTTTTAAAATTTTTATTGATCCTTACAAACTTGTCATGACTAAATATTCTAAGTCTTTTAAACTAAAGTTTTAGACATTTCCGATTTCTCTGAGTAGTGGAAACCAATCGTGCATAATTTCAGCAAAAATTTGGCCCAAAAAGGGCTAAAAAAGGGAAAAATTTTGTGGGTCCCGGGCTGAAATCGTTTATTGAGGTCTAAACTCGGTCTGTGCAAAATTTCATGCTTTTAACCCAAAGTGCACAATCTTTTCACCATTGGTCTCTACTATATGAGTAACAGTTTTCCACTCAGTGCGCGCAGCTCTCGCCTTTTATGTTCTCTGTTCTGATTGGTCTTTGAGATAACATTACGGCAGTTTGTTACGTAATGTTATCTCCGAGACCAATCAGAACAGAAAAACATGAAAAGCTAGAATAATAAGTTAATCACCTGTATCGTTGGTTCTTTTAGCATCGACATCATTGGTGGAGAAGTGATCAGGAATTTGTTTATGTCTTGTCTTCACAAGAGCGTAATCGTCTTCGAAGACCTCTTTCGCCCACATGCGGTAAGTCAAATTGCTAAGATGTGATGAGTTATCAAATGAGAGATAGACGTAGTCCAGGTTTAACGGTAAAAAGGTTGCGTATCCCATAGAACTTGGTTTGAATGTTGACTTTTTACGGAAAGGGACGATATCTCGACCATACGGTGTTTCCAAGATGGCGTCCTTTTCATTGATGGATTCCGGTAGCAAATTGTTGAAAAAAATTCGACCAAATTTCATGTCAGTACATTTGGAAGCGTTAGCGGCGCCGAAATTACCGGCCGGATATTCTTCGCACTTGTCTGGGTCCAGATAACCGCTGGTTGGTAATATTGTGTTATTGGGCGCGCCACCGTCGGTTAGGGTTCCGTCCAAATCAACATAGAGTGCTGAATGGATGAACGGGAAGGAGAAACGATTGGGCGAGTTGACAAATCTCAGTTCTTTAGTATGTGTGATGGAGGTGCCATCATTTGTTTTACAATGAGCGCATGTCCCAAAAGTGGTGCAATTCTCGTTATCGAAATTGATGAACGTCACATTCTGGATAGTCAGGCGTGCTGAGAAACCGGTCCAAATACCGTGTTTTGTACAGACCTGTTGGTCGCTGGTCAACACTTGGAAACTACCCATACTGGTTAGTTCTGAATGACCAACAATGAGTGAATCTTGGATGGTGGCTCCACCCCAGGGTGACTCCTGTGAAGAAGCATCGATGTATTCCACACCCGCCACGTCTGAGTCCAAAGACACAAAATTGACAAATCTAAAGCAAAAATAATTTTTAATCGTTGTTTCAACGTCCAAATAACGTTCTGACATTGAAACAACGTTGTTTCGACATTAAAACAACATTCTGTGCCTGCTAAGCCAAGATACGCAATACTACCCAGTAGATAACATAACGTCTTTTCAACATTGTTTCAACGTCCAAATAGCGTCTCGTGTGCGTTTACTGAGATCAATCACGACGACGACCGGGTTTAGATCCGCAGTGTGCAGCGGGTACTTAACCCATGCCAATTCGATCAAAGTTAAAAACATCTGAGCCTTCGCCGAAATTTACTATGCTGGTTCTTATAAAGAAAAAAGAGTATATCTGTTACGGGAAGAAATAAACTGTACCTGACAGATCCGCATTCGACGCACTCAGCAGCACGCATATTGTTCCATCCAATCAACGAATAGAAGTGAGCTGGTTCGTGCTCCTCTGAATCACAATGTCCTCCAACTTTCGGATGGTAGATTGGAAATATCCATAAACCATAGCGACCAAATGAATGGGCGGTATTGTTCTTAAATTCTCCATCAAGCATGGGGACGTTCCTAAAGAATTCATTAATTAAATTAATTAATTAAATGATAATAAAGAATTAATTAAATGACGGCATTTTACCATTCAAATATTTCAGCAATTTATCCAACTTCGTTCTTATAATGAAACTGAGTTGCTCTATTGTATTGTATTAAAAATATTACATTACTTCCACGTAAGCATAGTTTTTAATCATATCAAGACTGATAATTGGGCTCAAAAACAATAGATCTATTGTTAAAGAAGAATACAGATTTAAGCATATGCTCAGCATGAGCCCAAATGACATGACGTCTATGTCTAATAAAACTGTGTAATTTTGCAGCATAGTTAGTTTAGATAGTGGCCAGTGGTTTAATACAAATAAGAAATAGCTAGGTCAAAATTTCTAAATTGGAGGCGTTGACACACCCGGTGTTCATTAAGTTTCATTGAACTTTAAAGGAAAAGCTTTTGCACTTTGTTGGTCTGGCCATGGCCTACTTGATGCATGTTAGAAAAAATAAGTTTCCCAATATGAGCTCAAAGAGTTGGTGATAAATTCATTAAAATACTTTAAAATCTGGTCATTTTTATAATAAAGCATATATTAGTAAAAGACTCATTGGCGTTGAGAATCTTTTTCGGCGATTCGGTATAATGAAAGGCCAATAGCAATAGTAATTAATTTCGATCCATTACCTGGGACAAATATTTTCGTCGAAACTTGGTCCATCTGGATGTTCAAACATCTGATACCAATATCCAAAATGGCTGCCACCTGCGGCTGCGTTATGGCTGACGGTGTTGTTAGCGTTGGTTACCCAGTATGAAGCTGGCGTGATGTCCACGTTCAAAGTAGAGCTGGATGGTTTGACAAATACTGCTAGATTGTAACGAACTATGTTCCCTGTTTCAATGCCATCTTCCATAAAGTAAGCATTTCCTATTGAGCAAAACGGTTAAATTTTCCTACAAACAGCATTGCTTTTCATTTATTTTGCAACTTTGTGTTGAGGACTAATTAGGAATTAGGACTAATTCACTTTTATTCACAGCAGAAATTGGTTTTTATGTGACCCGGACTGTCACCAGAGCCTATTAGCGACGCGAGAGGTGTCTTCGCTACGGTGGTCGATTTGGGTGGGTTTGAACCCACCATCTTCTGATTAGGAAACCAAATTTGTTCAACACTCACCAAAATCCCACAATAATACTAAGACTGCTTTCAAAGATAAAACCACTACTATGGGCACTTCAAAGCGACGGTGGCCGAGTGGTTTAAGTGTTCGCCTCCCGTTTGCAAGGTTGTGGGTTCAACCCCCAATCGAGTAAGACCAAAGACTTGAAAACTGGTACTCGCTGCTGTTTAGAGCGAAGGTAAGTGGAGAAATCCAGGGAATCTTCGGGTAGATAGCTATCGAAAAGGGAGCCTTCCTTACTTCGAAGCGAGCCTGTACAAGGGGATCCCACAAGGCAAATTAAAATAATTATCAACCACGCAAATGGCTGAATTGGAATTTATCAAATAGCTTGAATGTCATGACGTAGATGACGTCACGTAGATGACGTATTCGTTTCCAGTAGACACGCAACACTGTTTCAACGTCAAAACGTTATTTGGAGTTTGGAACAATATTCTGCGTCTGCTGGGAAGACGAATTGGAATCAAATACCTAGGGAAAGGGGGAAAGGGGGGTGTTTAAAAGAAGGGGCGTTTTTGAAGCCATGCGGAAATGGAATAAATCAAATACCTTGGATATCATAGATGACATTTCTTTCGACCACCAAGTTATGAATGTGATGCATGGTAACAGCACGGTTGAATGACCGATGGATTGCACATCCCTTAACGTACGATTCTCTCACATCTCCTTCCATATGGAAATGTATTGGATAACGACCAAGACGGAAGGCTTGACCAGCATGGGTGATTTCAATGTGGTTGAATTGCGCCACCGCTAATCCTTGATCTGAAGAAGAAGAAATTGATGGTTACTGTTAGAGATGAAATTATTTTAATGTAAGCTCCTTCTTTTCAAAACCTCTTTAAAACGCCATATTTTCATATATCATTTTATTCCTTGTTCTTGTTAATTGTTTATGTTCTACAGCGGAACTCGAACTGATACTTTTCATCATAAGCGTAAACTTTTGACTTAAAACTTGAATCTTTGACTTTGACAAACTTGAATCATAGTAACTCAGCCTATAAGTAACTCGACCTATGAGCAACTCGACCTGGAAGTAACTCGACCTACTAGTAACTCGGTCTGTGAGCAACTTGACCTGTAAGTAACTCGGCCTGTGAGCAACTTGACCTGTAAGTAACTCGGCCTGTGAATAACTCGACCTGTGAATAACTCGACCTGTGAGTAACTCGGCCTGTAAGTAACTCGACCTGTGAGTAACCCGTACTAAGACAAGGATTCATTACCTTTTTGATCAGAGTGGATCATAATTTGTACTCCAAACTCATTGCTTCCTCTTTCTTCGCCAAACCTTCCGCTAAAACAAGTTTGTCTCGCAAATTGATCGGCATCGAACTCGGCTTTACAAGGTTCAATCTCTGTATTCCAACTATCGTCTTGAGAGCCAAGGATACGTACGTTTCTGGTCAAAAGACCAACTTCACCACGTGTTTCAATCGGCTCATGCCAGCCATCAAATGATTGCACAATAGACACATGCATATAATCCAACGCTTTTGTAAGTTCAATAGTCTGATTATTATTTTTCAAACTTTTAATAAATCGAACCTCGTTTTCACGCAAGCTCTTACTGGTTGACGCAATAACAATCTCGTCACCAGCCTTCCATCCGGGAACTGGGAAGATCAAATCAATTTCCGTATCTCCTGGTTGAGCAGTATTTGACAATTTAGTCCAGGTGTGCAGGATATGCTTCCCGTGTAAGCCCAAATAACCGGTACGCAATGCAATCGATTTAGCTCCGTATACAGGGAGTTCCGTAGACCGGACGTGTCCATGGATAGTGATTTTAGCATTTTCCTGAAACGGTTCAGCCTCGGTTCCGACTTCAAAACGACCTCCTTCGGTGATAAAGATGAATTCTGATTGTAAGTGGAGATTTTTGCGATCGAAGATAAATGTTCCACCTTGGATTAAGAGGAACTTCAACACTGGTGTGTCGATGTCCAGCAACATGGTCTGCCCCTTACGGATGACGATGAAATCACCTATGATTTGAGAAGGTTAGGAAATAGATGATATGATAATAAAAATGCAACAAAAGTGGAGTATAGACTAGTGCAGTGGTGAATACAGAAGGTTCCTATTCCTTGGATAAAAGTCAACACTCTCCATCAACGTTTTTCTATATCCGCCTCTCTATAACCAGAGCCTGAACTAAAGCTGCGGTATTATAAATAAGTATTTTCTGCAATTTTTAAAAGCTGTAGACCCCGTTTCAAATTATTCGTGTTCACAAATTGAAAGTAATGTCACGCGTCGTAGACAGAAAGTATTTCAACAGAAGTCAAAAAGAAAACCGGGAGAAAGAGAGATCAGTATTGGTTGAGAGATATCATTCGAAAGGAAGTGTGTTTTATATCTGTTTTTACTTTCCTGATGATATACATCTTTAGCCTACCTGTGATCTGTGTTACAGTTACACAAAGAACCTACAAAGAGTGTTACAGTTACACAAAGACCCTACAAAGTAAGCCAATCTTTAAGCGACCTCATAAAACCTCATCCCTAAAAATGCATAAATTTCTGGTCATTTTGAGTAAACCAAATGGTTTGCATGAGCTGATACTTTTCATCATAAGCGTAAACTTTTGATGTAAAAACCTCAAAAATTTGAATTCTAGGAACTCGGCCTACGAGTAACCTACCGTACCGGGCGACTCAAAAAACTTTCCTTGGGGCCGAAAGAATCTTCATTGAAACCAAAGGCACTTTTGTTTAGAAAGAGGATAGTCTAACTTAAAAGCTTATACTTTAAAATTTAAGTTAGACTATTCTCTTTCTAAAAAAGTGATTTTGGTTTTATCCAGATTTTTTTCATTATTAAGAACGAAGAATTTTGAGATGACAAACCTGCTTTGGGCGGATCATTTCCACCCCATGAATATTTCGAGCTCCATACATCAACAATATCAACTTTGGCATCCACTGGCACCGCACTTCCTTGGTTTGTAACCTGTAAGAATATGAACGTTTACTGTAGATGTTTTTTCAACGTTGTTCCGGCGTTAAAACAACGTCCCGTGCCTCTGGGTATGTGGGCTTACAGGCCATTATAGACATTATAGATTTGTAGTGTTCACAGAACAAAAAAAACACTCGTTTCTCAGCTTTTCAGCCTTCTTTGTTGAACTTTTTTTAAGAACGAGAAAGTGCAACATTACCACTAATCAACACCTTCTGGAGAAAAAAAATGCGGTGTGGAGGCGGTGGGAGCTATAGAAGGTGATTATGTTTGCTTACATCTTACATATGGCTCTGGTTACATCTTACTTATGGCTCTGGTTACATCTTACTTATGGCTCTGCTTACATCTTACTTATGGCTCTGGTTACAACTTCTTAAAGGCATTTACTATTCTTTCATCTTTTCATATTTTCAATGGCATTTTAAAACTCATTAAATGTGTGTATCCCCTATGCCTTACAAATGCCTGCCAAAACTTATCCAAAATAATTTCTTGATGATGTAATGGCTACTTTACGTTCGAATAAGCGAGTCATTCAATAACAATAAGCGAGTCATTCAATAACAATAAACGTCACGGCACAAGTCATCTATACGCACCTTCAATATGACATTCACATCCATAGCAGTCCTGGTGGTAGCAGTTGTTACACAAGTTACTTCAAAAGCAGTTGCAGCTTGGACATCACAGGCTACATCATCGATGGTGACCTCAATGTCAGATATTACAGTAGGAAAGCCAGTACCTATAAAATCAAGGCTAAACAGCTACACTATCGGCCCTTTCAACGCCCAACGCCCACTATCAACGCCCACTTTAACGTAAGAGAAGCGTGGTTAATCACCCGAAGATAGTCTTTACAGCCTATGTCCTAGATAGCGCACAATTCTACAGGCTAACCCGTGTAGCAAGGCAGACATAAAAACACTTTTGTTTTAGAACGAAAATTCTCACGATTTTTCACGATATTATTCGCAGGTTATGACTACCTTGGTACACGAACTAGCCTGTAAAAATGTGCGCTATTTGTAGCATAGGCTGTAAAGTCCCGTTCGTTGTCGTGATTTATCTCCGGTACTTGACCTCGCTACTAGCTCTTTTTGCACAGTTCCTTATTGTGCCACTCGCAAATCTTGGGGTAATGAAATAATAAATATCGTTAAGCAGAATTTTCTTTGGGCTAATTTGGGAAAATAACCATTGGTAGCATTTGCGATATTTTTATTTTACCAGTTTCTCAATTTAGTTTAATATTAAAAATAAAACTCGGGTTAATTAATTCTAAATATATTTTTATCATTTTACCTTGGATAGTGAGTGTCACACCTCCGCCAGTTCCAGCTCTCTGTGGACTAACGCTCGTGATTTTACTTGTTTCTGATAACAAATATTTGTAAGCTGCTGCAGCATTCTGCGTGAGGCCACTTTGCTTGACTACAACATCACATTCTTGCTATAATATAAAAAAAAACAAAGAACACGATTAGTTATAGCTCTAGAAACTTTAGCTTGATGAGTTACAACATACAATTTATCTTTCAATTTGAGACCACGTCGTTTTTTAGTACAAATGTCTCTAAAAACACTTGAATAAAAGAGACAAATTTTTGTCTCGATGCTACGCTCTCCAAACTCGTTTAAGAGAATTTACTACGGAAAACTTGACTTTACCAAAAAGAATTGATTGGTGAGGTAAAAATTGTTATGGGTAAACAATTCCCGCAAAAAAGAAATACATGAAATCGATTAGCTTTTTCTCTGTTAAAGACTCTGGAACATCCACGCCCTATCCATGCTGCTTACAAACACGGAAATAATACCGATCCTTGAAAAATTTAAGGGTACACACCTCTGGAGTTGACGTTTTGTAGCCATCGTTGACAGGTGCAATGCATTTCATGGAAGAAATGGTCGAATTCCCAAACCTCTCGCAAATATTTCCACAAACTTCAATAACTGAGTCTTCAGAGAATCCATAACCAGAGATTTGAATCTCTTTTCCACCTCCATAACCGCCGGTGATTTGCGGTGAAATAGGATCCACCGTTAGCGAATAAGTGACTTCATGTCCTGTAGCATTTGTAAATCCAATATCCTTTGTGAGGACTTGGACGTTGTGGGTCCCAGCCGGATGTTCAGCTAACGTGCATTTGATTTGACTCGCAGTAGCTGCAGTAATGGTACATTCTGCATCACCGATGTTGATGGAGTATTCAGAGATTTGACCAGAGCCTTTGAAATCACCAGTGAATGTGATCTCGTCTCCTGATTTACCAGTTGATGGTGAGATGTCGGTGATCGTTGGTGTGAGAGAGTAGCTAATGAGAAACAATTAAGATCAATTAATGATTTATTATAATCCCTTAAGAATTTTTTAAAATTAAATTTGATTAAGTACACATTATTTATATGCTTATAGACTGATGATGAACGATACGTTCCAACATTTATCTCTATTTTAAAAAGATGGCTTTTAACGTCGATAAGTAATCTGTATTAGAGCTTTTAGACAATTTTTCCGTAGTATTACCGGGGTCTACAGTAGCCAGCCTGATCTGCTATCTATGAACCGGAATATTATGAATACCTGTATGTGAATCCTGAGCCTGTCAAGTACCTTCCAGTACTTTTCTTGAATAATTGAATGGATTTGACTATATTGTTAGTGCCGTCAGGTGTAATAGCTGGTAACAGAACCTTGACTTCTGAGCAAGAAGGGGCAGCCAGGGTGGTCAAATCACCGACTGTGTTTAGCTTAGATCTCATGTCTTCAGGGTAGAAGCCATAACCTGTTATAATCACTTCCTGTCCACCGTGGAGACTGCCTGTACTTGGAGAAAGAGATATGATCTTCTTCTGGGCTGTTAGGGTTGTTTCGGTTGGGAAATGGAAGTCCCCTTGGTTTTCGAGATGAATTTGAGGGGTGTGGTCACCACCTGTAAAGCATGGTATGGTAACCACCCACGTGTCCGTTCCAGAGCCGTCCGACGTAATTGAACCGCCTCTGATTTCTGTACCACCAATGCTTAAAACCAATTTACTTGTGTCTGAACCGAAGTTCTTTCCGGTGATGGTGATGTCTGTATTTGGCGTATTGAAAGTAGTGGGAGAGATTGTTGCCACCTTTGAGATCAAAAATAATAAGTGTTAAATCATGAATATAAGGGTGTGGCTACTACCCTCAGTAATGTTTATGAGTACATATCTATCACCGATACCACCCAAGACTGGAATCAGTTCTTGAGATAAGTATGGGATAAAATAGGCTACGTCATAATTTCCTTCTCTTCGGACTATGCGCTTTGCTCTTAAAATGAATATAAAACAGCGAGAACTACTGCGTCGACCAATCGGCTTTAGAAGATTAAAATGTTTATTGATAAATTTCTTTTGTTAAATGAAACCTTTATTTCAATATCTGTCAATCAAGGAAATTATTCTTCGCCACGGAAAGTCATGTGATATGCTTTCCAACCAATAAGATTTAATCATTGCGAGGGGAAAACAAACACTT
>JAUJPO010023898.1:0-19347 GCA_032270745.1 Tiaropsis multicirrata | reverse complement strand
ATTAGGCACCTGAGAGGCACCTTTTTGAGGCACGTCAAAAATTTGGGGCGCGTCGATAATAAGGCGCGTAAGGCGCGTCAAAATTTAAAGGGCGCGTCAAAATTCAGGCGCGTGGGAGCGTAAGGCGCGTCATTTAACAGACTCGTAATAATGTAAGCGATAATTAGTTAGATTATTTGATGTTCTTCATTTTTGCTATAGATGAGTTTCTTTGACTTAAAGCCAACAACAAAAGAGACAGAGGGGTTGCTGGCGGTTTTATGCGGGCCTATTGAATAGGTTTTTAAAGCATCTAAAGGATCTCAAAGATACAGCTTTTCAAAGGTGATCTGTTGAAAACGAATAACCTTGTTTTTAGCCTTAATCATTTGTGTCTAATTGCAGTTGGTGTTTTTGGAAATTGCTAATTTTCAGATTTTTCATACATACCCCTATTACTTCATTTTTATCCCCATTATTATTTTTATCCCCATTATTATTTTTATCCCCATTATTATTTTTATGACTTTAGAAAAATAATTCTATTACAAAACCTATATTTCATGGAATTCCTTTCAGAGTTCCCATAGTAGAGCCCTCACCTACAACTAGGAGTAAATTGACTTTGAAAATAAGGAAAGATTTGCAAAAGAAAAAAGCTTTAGTAGAATTTAACAAATGGGTTTATTATTAGTCAAACTCTTGGGTAACTTATTCAATATGCTGGACCCGGAGGAGGGGGGCACTCGATTTCAAAAGACATTATGTCCGTCAAAAATTGGACTTTAAAATCCTAAAAACCTTACAGTGCAGTACAAAATTTGTCAAAAAAAAACAACCTTACAACCTTATTTTTCTATCATTAGTCAGTCACATACTCGGTCCCAGCCCGGAAATGTAGACCACTCTCTGTTTTCTTCGATTTCCTACAGCTCAATCCTAGAAGAATATCAGGTCACCGGCCGATTTTTTAAAATTGGTGCCCAAATTGCTCATTTTGGTCATTTAAATTTGGACCTAAAATCTACAAATTAGCCTAAATCGAAAGTAAAAAATCTAAAATTTTCGCTTAATCGAAAGTTTATTAATAAAAGAGCAAAATCGAGATAGTAACTTAGGTCCGAAAACCTTCTAATCAAGCTGATGACGTCATTTTCCCCCGATTTTTCTTAAAGAGCCAGTTTTTTAAGAGCAGGGCAGTCCCAATAGTTTGAATCTTTTTGGATCTTTTTGGATATGTTTTCCGGTATAGTAAATTGAGTAAAAGCCCAAAATATTTCGGTCTGAAAATCCATAATGGTGGATTTACGGCAAGTTGAAGTTTATGGCAATTTTTCACATTGCAGTTTATTTCATTTTAAAATTAAAATTATGCTTTTTGGTAACAAGATATGAAAATTATTTCTTGTTATTCTGAAAATATGACCACTGAAGTGTAAGTTTTTCCAAAACAATATAATTTTTTTAAGATGGTAGCTAGAGCTATGACGTCACAAAAACGGCTCAAAATCGTTTTTTGAGAAATGTTTGAGGCACCTGCCCAGTGGACCAAAAGGCCCAATAAAAAATGTACCAACTTTGCCTGAATTTTTCAAATTCTTTCAACCTACATGCCTTGACCTGAAACTCTTTTTTTTCTATGATAGTCATCCTCCCAGACTTTCAGGATCAAATGAAAAAACCTCTGTTATCTCCCTCCGTTAATTTTTGATTTAATAATTTTTTAAACCAAATATTTAAATGCCCAAAACGAGCAATTTGGGCACCGATTTTAAAAAATCGACCGGTGACCTGATATTCTACTAGGATTGAACTGTAGGAAATCGGAGAAAACAGAGAGTGGTCTACATTTCCGGGCTGGGACCGAGTATGTGACTGACTACATTTTCCCCCAGTTTAAGCAAAGAATATTTAAATTTTCTAACCTTACAATGCACATGACTATTTCTCAGAACCTTGATAAACTTACCTTAACTGTCCGCACATACCGTAGGTCGGACCGTATGAGAGCCCCCCCCCCCATGGATCTTGGATCCTCCTTTAAAGTTGTTGACTATTGACTCGGCTATATTTCTTTGTAATAGGGTGGAATATTGTGGTCAGGCTCAGCGGTTGTAAGAAAGAATTCTATATTACGCATGATGACATTATTTGTGATTTTGACTCAGAAACCGCGAAAAAGGTGAGAACGTAACCAAGTAAAATGAATGTTGATTAAATCGAATACAATTTCTTCCCTTAAATATTTAAAAATGCATGAATATTTTGTTGCAGCTCGAGCCCAGTATTTTTAATATTCTTGAAATCCACATCAATGAAAGCATTAATTTATTCATTGATTTTCCTCCCCAATGTGAAAAGGAGACCGTTTTTTTAAATAATTTTTGATAATCAATTCACGAGAAAAATCTCATAAATTATGTGAGAGTATATTACTTAAATTTTTATAGCTAAAAGTATATGACTATTTTTGTACTTTAAAATTTTGTATTGTTGTAAAAAAAGAATTTACAACAATATGTTGGGGATCTGTTGGAATGGAGTAGGAAAATTGCAAGAAGGAACATTGTAATCTAACCCAGTACCTTTGTAGCTCCATCGCATCATAGGTGTGAATCTTTGATGTCAAGTTGCTTTCTCTGTTAAACAAATTTTGTTGGAGTATTATTTCTTGACGTCAAAAACCTTCCAGCTTTGTAATAGCAGCCTCTGAAACTTTGATTCATCATGGAAAATTTCAACCAAGAACTGTTCGAAGGACGATTCTTCTCAGATGAACCTGCATCTAACATACCTTCTAAAATGGTTTCTGTATATCTTTGTACGACCTCTGATGGTGAGTTTCTAGAGCAGTTTTAGAGTTCAAATTTCACTGACTAATTACGTCGTGATACACAATTATGTCAAATAAAATTTATATTGTTTTTTAGGAATTCTCTAACCGTTAATTCTGTACTCTTAATGCTGTACTCTTAATGCTGTACTTTTAATCAATAGACTTTTACAGAAAGAAATCCGTACGGTACCTGTTGAGGATGTCCATTTTTATTAACCCCAGCCTCCCTGGATATCCGTGCTGAAGATTTCGAACCCCCTGAATATCCTTGGTCTTCAAATTCTTACCCCCTGGTTATCCTAGGATATTGAAATATCCTCAACAGTTAGGGTACAGAATGTTCTGGAAAAGCCCTTCAATCTTAACGTGTCAAGAAACTCAACTTTCACTTTTAGATTAGCATTACACTGTTTAACACTAACAGAGAGTTTACTTCGTTTCTGCACTAAGAAAAGTGTAGGTCCAGCCCTGACTGTTCTCATCAAAAGTTATAAATAATTAACTCTCTGTATATAACACTTTCATTTTTAGATATGATTGAAGAACGAAAATCGATAATGAAGAATGTTTACCCGCATCTCAAAGACGTATGTGCTCATGCTGATCTTGACTTTGAAATTTTCGACTTGAGTTCAGATACGGTCAGTGAAGCAATTAAGATGGATCAAGTGATACCACAAATTCGCCAGAACTGTATCGATAAAATCCAGAAGAACACAGTTGGACCTAACTTGATGGTAAATATAACCCAACAGACACAGAACGTCAGCGAACGTTATTTGGACCTTTAAACAATGTTGGAACAACGTTGTGTGTCTGCTGGGAAGTTATGTTAGTCACTGCTTCTCCACAGTTTTACAAAGTATGAGAATTATTTTCCAGAAATGATAAACTTTTTTTAATTTCATGCTGTTTATAAGGTGAGGAGGGGGGATTTTGAAGGCCCGATTTAGGTATGATATGATGATATTTCAGAAATTTTTCCCTTACCCTAGTGGTTATCTCATAATCGACGACCTCCTCCCAAATGATCCATCCCCAAACTGCGATTAGATTACACTTTAAATTGTTTTCTGACCTGAAATACAGTTCTTGAATTGATGCATCTTAATGTTGTTTCTGGTGTGTTTAAACAACGCCAAAGAAATTTCATCTCCTTCCTTTGTTTTATAGATATTGATAGGTGACAAATTGGGTAGTCCAACTCTTCCTGCAGAAATACCTCAAGACGAGTTTGAAATGTTTTTACGTCTTCTCAAAACCTTTGAACCAAATCTTGGTGGAAGTATTTTGAAACGACTTTACATAAAGGTATGATTAGAACTAGAGTCTTTGTCTAAAAGATTGTCACCAAAATCATTTACTAAATAGAAACCAGGAAGACACAAAAGATACAAATATTATGCTGTCCTGGTTTCTACATATGAGTATTTTTTACTAGAAATCTTTTTGAAAAACCTGAGTTAATTCTCCCAATAAGACTTTGCTCCCGTTACAATTTTGCTGATCTTAATGTTGGTATCAGATCATGGAAATAGTGTCGCTTGTGCTTCTTCACAGATGTCTCCTATCGTATTTTTCCTTCACGGTTTCCTTAGGTCTGAAAAATTGCTTGAAAGTAGCAACTTTCCTAATAATAAAGGTTCAGTTTGTATGAAAACGTGCACTTTTTTTGCCATTACTGTATTCCATATGTTTTATCTTATCTTCATTTTATTCTAGAATACCAACGCAATACCACCTGTCTACTCCTTACAAAATATCACAGACGCACAATTACAAGAAACGCCAGCACAAAAACCCTCTTACAAAAAGTGGATGACTCAAACTAAACAGATACACAACCTTCTGCATAGAGCTGCTACCATTGCTCGTGAAAAACAACTCATGTCTGATGAGACCACTGAAAAATATCTACTCTCTGGTAGGACTTGGCTATTTGTTTGCTTTTATACAATCCGGGACGTTAAGATCTGTAGTATTTTAGAATTTTTTCCCTTCCTCCAAAGTTGATGTAAATACAGTCACAATTGGTACCATATGCCAACAGACTATTTCAAGAGTATCGGGATCGTTAAGGGTTTATTCTGTGATTTTGGTGATTTCCTGTTAATTTTTAAAAGTCTGAATATCTTTAGTTCGAGTTTATAGAGAGCCACAGTTAACTACCGTCGTGTTTCTCTATTCACAGACAGAAAAAATACTTAACGACACCTTAACACAAGTGGCAGAAATAAACTTTGAGTGTTTTTTATATCTTAAAAAATTGCTTGCTCACAATTTCTTTTCTTTATTCTGCATATTCATCTCATGGCTATAAATGTCAAAAGACAAATCCTTCAAGCCCCCTTAAATATTTAGATAAAAATAATTTTTAACTATTGTTCTTTTTGTTAGACATCGAGCGTGAAGTTGCACAAGGATTAATCAGCCATCCATCTCAATCCAAAAGAAGTATTGGTTTTATCCGTAACTTTGAACTAACACCTGACGCCCTAATAAGTCCCGATCAAAATTTGGGAACCTATTACGATCTTTGTACGGACGGTAAACCGTGTGTCGAATCAAAAAATAAATTGTACGATACTTATAAACTTGTTATGAATCTAATCCCTGCTGTCAATGTTGGTTCGTTCACCATACATTGGATTGAGACAGGACTCACACCAGCTTATCCGAACCATAAAGTCTACCTGAATGAATTTAACGAACAGGTCAAAGTATCTTTACTTGATATTGTACATCGCCATTTAGACAAATTACAGAGAATCGAACCACTCGACGAGGTGCAACATTTAGAAAATGAGGTCTCAAAACATTGTCAATTCTGTTTCGAGAATGCTTCCTCATTCGTTGGACGAACAGATATTATAGCAAACTTTCAAAAGAAATTAAGAACGTGTTGGAATATGCCAGTGAAGTTACCTTTACTGGTTCATGGTGTATCAGGAAGTGGTAAAACATGTTTGATGTCAAAACTAGTCACCGAAGCTGCTAAATGGACAGACAAAGAGAACCTGGTAACAATTTATCGGTTTATTGGTCAAACTTTAGAATCTGAAAATCTGTTTACGTTACTCAAAAGCATATGCAAACAGATTTGCCAGATCTATAACATCCAGGAAACATGGAGTTCGTGTTATTTGAACTTGACACAGACTATCACCTTTTTCCACGTACTTGTGGAAGAGTTGATGAGTTATAATAAACCATTATTAATCGTTTTGGATGGTTTAGATCATCTACAGACGTTTATCGATGAAGACAAATTGATCAGTTGGTTACCACGTGAGCTAAACGATAACTGTATTATCGTGTTATCCACAGAAGCCAACGTGAAAAATATACAACGAAATTTTAAGAATCTTTATGAGAAAGTTCTTCATCCTGAAGAGGAGGATGCAGACGATTTTTCCCTGGATGCCTTATCCATCGTTGGTTTATATGGCAGTGTTGCTGGCTCAACATCCAGTCGCTCAAGTAAGAGACGCAAATCCCAAGGCAGTATTTCGTTTTCATCCTTCAAAAGCAGAAAACGACAATCGCTTTCTTTACAACGCAAATCTTCAAAGATTTCACCACGTCAGTTGTCACCTGCTGGTAAACGTCCTTCCTTACCAATCGATATGCTAATGCAAAGAGATTCTAAACCAGTCCCAAAATCATCAGTTAATGGTAAAGTTGCACCTGAGCCAATGAGAAAACAAGATGATAATAACAATGAACCTATATATGAGCAGATTCCCGAAATCAAAATTGCCAAAGATAAAGATGACAGCGATGGTACATCTGACTCCGGTGATCCCTATGTTTCAATGAATTCAGCTAAGGCTGTGCCCCTACAGCGAGAAGAAACGCACGAGGGGTTACTGGTCGGTCGTGAAACAACAACTGTATTTACGAACAAAAATTTAAATCCGAATGGTTTCGCCACTGATTGCTATTATCTATTTAAATTGCCAAATACACTGCCAACTGGAGATCGTAGTCGAATACAATCCAGCATATTGGAGCGTAAATCTCGCACTCTATCCCAAGATCAATCTGACTACATGAAATCGTGTGTGGAAAATTGTCCAGAGCCTTTGTATATTAAATTAGCAACAGACATGGCTTTGAATTGGAAATCTCATCACAGTATTGACTTAATAACTCTACCAATGACCACATCTGAAGTAATAGCTAGCAAATTTGATTGGCTAGAAAAACAATGTGGCTCCATTCTCGTTTCGCACGCTTTGAGTTTCATAACTTTAAGCAAACACGGGTTAACAGAATCTCAATTATTGGACCTTCTAGCCTTGGATAATTACGTCTTAAATGAAGTTTACGAGGAAGCTTCTCCGTTGTTTGAGAAAAACATTCGCCTTCCCATGTTACTATGGAAACGATTGGAATACTATCTAAGAGAATATTTGCAAGAACTGAACGAAAATGGATATTTGATCTATAGGTGGAGACATAAACGAATGTCTGAAGTGGTAACATTTCGCTATCTACAAAACGATACCACCGTCAAACACCTGACACGTTTAATGTCTGAATTCTTCCTCGGTTTGCATTACAATGTCGCGGAATGCGATGCGAAAATACTGACTTTAAACCAACGTCGTAAGAAAATACGATATTCATTACATCAGCTGACTCCTCAACCTACCAAAATCAAATCTTCTTACAACTTGAGAAAACTGATGGAATTACCCCATTGCGTAATCAATAATGGCAATGAGAAAGTACTGTTTAACCAATTATTCTTTAACTTTGATTGGGTTCACCAGAAGCTTTTGGGAACAGGAATAAAAGATGTTATCGATGATTATGACGTCTTTTTAAGAAGATTCGATTCGTTCGAAGTACAATACATTCGAAACTCGTTAGCGCTAGAATCGATTCGTATCGCGAAAGACAAAGGATCATTTTACAACATTTTACTCCGAGTATTAGAGAATGTGGATTATGTTAAATTTCCGAATTTGAGAAAACTATATGATGGTGTTCAATTATTTTTGAAGTCTTCAAAATCACCAATCATACATTACCAAGAGCAAACACTGATACCGAAACAAACACCTCGTATCCTATCATCAATCAAACAACCAGGTTCCATCAAATTCGTTAAATTTCTAACAACGACCTCTCATAAACGGGCTGTTTGCATCTCATCAAAACTAAACAAAATCTTCATCACCTTCTACGGGCTTATTAAACAACAGTTATTATCCTGTCTTGTCATACCAGCTGAAGTCACCAAACCTCTTGTCTTCCTGTCTAAAATGTCGTCAATCTTGGTCGTTGCTTTACACGATTTACATATTATCAACACGAAACAAATGAAGGAGGTTTGCACAGTTGCCAGTGAGCCCCAAGGAACCATCAAGTGCATACAAGAGAATGCGACCAGTACTTATCTAGCGATTGTCTACGATACAGGCGTCGTACGGTTAATGGAACTTAAATCCTTCAAAATTACTGCTGAAATCGAGACGGGTGGTACATCATCAGAAAACTGTTACTTTGTCAACGATTCATCGCTCTGGTTGCTACTTGCACCTTTCAAAGGTCCTACCTTAGCCATAGTCGATTGTGAAAAATCAACCGTGGATCAATTGAGTCTAGCTAAGCTTGAACATCTAGCCGCAGACAGTCCAACCATTTTCAACCAAGTCACAAGCGTTCTTATCAGTGCTTCGAAATGTGATATTCACTCATGGAACATCAAAACTAGGTCATTTTTCACCTATTATGGACACTGTGGTAACATCACGTGTTTAACAGTGATGAACGGAGAATATTTTGCGTCTGGTAGCCGAACAGGGGAAATTAGAATCTGGAGTCTTGCCAAAGAAGCATTGATACAGAATTTGGAAGGTCATTACGACAGTGTCGTGTCAATGCAATGTAACTTAGAAGCAAACATTCTAGTGACGACTGGCAAAGATGATTTGATTATGGTCTGGGACCTTGAGGTTTATTCGCTAAGAGATTCTTGCACGGTCAATCGAATGGTATCTTTTGATACCAGTGGAACAGATTCCATAGCATTGATTGGATCTATAGACGGTTATGTTCGCGTCCTTGAACTTTCTCAAGATGTTGTTGACTTAAGTAGTCGAAACTCATTAAACACTTGTATTCATTTAGCTATCAGTCCAACCTACGAATACGCTTTAGTGACACAGTCATCTAACAATTTGGTCCTATGGGATTTAGTCGAGAATGTTTCGCACTGGGAATACAATGGCCCAGTCACATGTGCTTGCTTTCCTAATGCAAGTCAATTCTTTGTTGGAACGCCGGACGGCAATCTCCATATTGGAAAAATTGAGAAAAAAGGACGAACGAACACTATACAAAAGCTTAGTGAATCGAATATTTGTTTACTGAAACATTTTCATGACAACTCGCTTTTGGTTTGTTTTGAAGATGGCACCATTTTTAATTTCGATTATGCTGACCGCTCTGTTCAGCAAAGTACACAGCCGCATAATGACGCAATCACGTGTGCAGCCATCAATGAAAAACACGTGGCCTTTGGAAGTTTGGATTGTCGTATCTCGTTATTCTCAAGAGAAGGAGCCAAGATGAGTTTACTTCATATCTGTACAACAGAATCACCAATTGAGCATTTGGTTTTGATGGAAAATGGGGAACATATAGTATCGGGGAAACATACTGGCTTCAAAGTCTGGGAGATTATTACAGGAAAGGAGATGGAGGATATGGCCTTCAATATTGAAGGTGTTAGTGTTATGTTATGCAATAAGTTATCTGGTCATCTGGTCATCGGCACCAATGCTGAACGTAGGCAGTTCTTGGAGATGAGTTATCAACAATCTGGTCAAGTCAAATATTTCAAAGGCCATAAAGATAATATTTCTTGTATACGTATAACCAACAATCTGAAATATATGGTAACTGGATCATTTGATGGTTGCCTAAGAATCTGGAGTAACGAGACCAAGAAACTGATTGATTCTATACAGCTGCAATCCAAGATTTTAGATCTGATTGTGACAGATTTGGTGGAAAATTGGTATCATCGCATCTATGTGGTGACTTGTTCAAGGACTTTAGTGGTTCTGCATTTCTTGGTGACTTCCAGAAAGCAAAGTAAAATCACTAATACAGGACACTTGATTTTGTTGAATAATATAGATGAAGTTGACCATCACCACCCACACAATGAGAATACAACTCCTGGAATCAAAGTCGATGAACAGGTTCAATTTCAAAATGGAAAATCAAACGATTGCTGCCTGATATGCTAGTGCTGTATTTTTTGTTATAGTTCTATTACTAACTCTAGGTTTATGCGTGCCTGATTCTGTGAACTGAATTTTATTTCAAGAAACTAGTTTTAAAATAAAATTTTTACAATTCTAAATTCTTACTGCTGCGTTACTATCAAATATTTTAGGTTCGTTTACTTTTGAAATACCTGATATTTTCAGATCTATCTTTTAAGACTTAGGACCTCCAAAGAGGTTTTTTCGAATCTTTTGTTATAAAAACATACTGCTATTAAAAAAAGAATCCATTAAAAGTAGAGTTTTTGTTTTGTTTATCAATTTTATCAAGAAGTTATTATTGCATATATTATTATTTTTTACGGTTTGTTGTTTAAAACACATGCGCGAGAAAACAAGTAGTTTTCTGTTGTAGAAAGTCAGTCCGGAAACTTGTTATAGATACAGTCGAAGCCCTGATTAGCGGACATCATCGGGAATTCGACTTGGTGTCTGCTAATTGGAGCTGTCCGCTGTAATATAAGCTCTAAATTTGGGGGAAAAAAGTATGTCCTCTGTCCGCTAATCAGAGCTGTCCGCCTTTTGGGGTGTCCGCTAATTGGAGCTTCGACTGTAGTAGCAAAGATTTTAACCGATTTGAATGTTATAAAATCACTCATTATTATCAAGGTCTCCTCTCATCAACGAAAATTTGTTTTGCGCTATAAAAGGAAGGTGATGTGAAGACATAAGAATTAGTAAAATTTCCTTTTATGAAAAGTGGTCTGAATTTTCGCATAAGACTGCTTCAAGATCTGTAGATAAAAATTCGAAGCGAACCTTGTGACTCGTTCACATAAGTAATTGCGATTTCACAGGCAAAAGTCTCAAAGTTACAGCTTCAAAGCTAATAACTACCATTAAAAAGATCTAAGAAGGATAAGATTAGAGGTGTTACTTGAAGGTTTTAGAATTATTTACCACTTCCTCAAAATTTTGGGGTTTTACCTGGGAAACGGGTAAGATCTTTATTTTAACAGGTCTATTAATAATTTTTGAATTTGGACTTGACATCAGTTTTGTAAATGAAAACTCTCCTCCTTTCAAAAGTCTATTTATTCCAAGAGATGACCACCGTCAAGTTTTTTGTAAAAGTGATAATCCTTGCAGCTTGATAAGTGAGAATAATTATATTGGAATTCTCTTTTAACTTCAATCAAAATGCATGCTACAATGACAGTTTTCATCCCTTTAAATTTCTACTACCCATTTTTAATTCCAAAAAAAGGTCCGTGATCTGCATGATGTTTGGTTCGAAAGAAAGCGATACCAAGGTGATATTTTTCGAAGGTTTTTTGATTTATTGATCTCAACCAGAAATTATTTTATGGACAATTATCGGCAATATTTAGGCGAAATTTTCGACTTTAAGTCATCTTGTTTACAGTTAGGATTATATGCTCTCTATATATTTTCAACAAAAATATTGCAATCTTATAAATATTGTTTTTTATTAGGTTATAATTTATAATGATATTCAAAATACAATATTCAGTATGGCTGGCTCACAAATATTTTAATATTAGAAATGCAATAGGTACAGCTTCAAAATAATGTTCATAAACCAAATCGTAAACGCAGGGTATTAAGGGAAACGGTACTACGCTTTCATAAGATATATCAAGCTTGAAAAAAAGCTAGAAACCAACCAGTGCGTAAACCGGATCCTCTACGATTATGGACTTTTGAAATTTCAACTGGGTCTGATTTAGACAAGCTTGAAGGTGTACTTCAGCATCGTGCAATATGTTCTTTTCTGATTTTCTTTAATTACCATTTTCATACTAGCAGTTATTAGACTTTGTTAAAAGGTCAGGTCAACCATTCTCGATTATAAATATTTTTATACAGTATTTACGGGGATATATATTTACAGCAGAGTCATTGGAGCTTTTTCTTTACATTCTCGACAAAACTTCGAGCCTTGTCGAACTATGAAACGACCATTTGCCAACTCTGTATTACAAACTACGCAACAGAAACATTTGGAATGCCACGTTTTGCCATCCCAGCCAACGTATTTGTCACCACCTCTGATGTACTCCATGCATTGAGGACATTGTTGCAAGTGATCTCTGAAAAAACATTCTTCGCAGTAGAAAAGGTGATTTCTCTTGTAGAAATTGACTTCTGAAAGTATACAAAAGTACAGTGAAATGTTTAGTTTGAGTATTTGTTCTCAGGGGTGATTCAGCAATAACAATTTTGTCATCATCTTTCGACAGTAGTATGTCGGAAATTGATGATCATCAATTTTGTAAGTCTCTGTGTTGAGTTGACCGTGTAACGCATGAGAAGTAATCCTACGATTATATCATTCATGTTGTCATTTTGCCTCCCATATACGAAAAAAATTGGCTACGCCTCGGTTTAAAATTATATATCAATCTAATGATTCATGTCTATACTTACTTGACAAGCCATTGTTACAATCGCTACAAATGAAGCATTCGTCATGAAAACTTTTCCCTTCAAATTGAATTGTTGAAGTCTTGATCACATCACTGCACTTGTAACATATCTAAAAAAGCAAATGTAAGGTAATAAGTACTATGAATGTGATTTCTTATGTCGCATCAGGATAAACATGCAGTCGTCCACTCTGTCAAGAAAACTTTTGATACCTCATCCATCATAATGCCTCATAAAAAGGACTGCTCATATAATGAATCATGCGTCCAGCAGTTGTCTCAAAATAATCAATTTACCATGTGTAGGTAGTTTAGGTACGTAAAAGTTTTATTTTAATCAACATTTTATTACTTCTACCAAGGATGCTTCTACTCATCATGGTTCAAAATGCATTCATCGGAATAATTACAAAGTCGAATATTTCGTTAATATTAACAATAATATCTATTCTACTCTGTATATCATTCATAGTTACCTTAGCAATCCTTTGGAAACATTCATCGCAGAGTTTCCTGCCATCTTTCTTTTTCCTGACAAACTTGGACGAACCAATCGGATGACGACAATCAGAGCAAAGGAAACATTTCTCGTGGTAAAAGGAATCACCCAAACCAATCTTTCGTTCATTGTTGATGAAATATTCTCTGCATTCTTCACAAGAGATGGCTTTCTCAGGATCGATTCCTCGGCATTGATGACATACTGGTGAGTCGTTAACAAATGAAAACGTTCGAGCCTCCTATTATGTAATTATAAAATTAGATAAAATTTTAAATACCCTTATTATTAGTGATGGAGGACGATCCTATATGGAACGATTTTGTCAACAAAGCTGCTCGATCGGGAGATCGTTCAAAAGTAAAGTAAAAAGTATGATCAATGACCCTTTCTACATTGATCACCTAATCTAATTTATGATTTTTTCTTAGGAAGAGATAAAGAAAACATTCCTACTAGTACTATTTATAATACCATTTATAATACCAATGGGTCAAAGCTAGTCCAAAGACAACCTCGATTCCATGGTAGTCGGCCGCAGGAGAAAAATGAGGCCAACGTCGTCTCTAAATTATAAATCAACACATAGGAATTCTTTTTGTTTCTTTAGAACATAAAAATAAACACAAAAAAGTTGGAGTTACCAGAGGAATATGGCAATTTTCACAAACCAGACATCGATTGTGGTAATGTTTGTCATTCACAAATAAATCTTTAGAATCAGGACCAATTGGATCTTTACAGATATCACACCTTTTCAAATAAAGAAGAAGAAAATTGTTATTCAACCTATGGGTAAGGAAAATACACGATGCAAAGAGGTACTGGTAGGTACTGTTGTATATTGTTCTGTTGATATTATTTTTAAGAAATTTTCATACACTTATAGTCATTATTGAAGGTCGCTGGTGTAATGAAACTTAAACGTCGGAAAGACTACGTTAAGACTACGTTTTTAAAAAGAAAACATGTTGTTTCAACATTGTTTTAACGTCCAAATAACGTTCTGGCGTTGGAACAACGTTGTTTGGACGTCAAAACAACGTTCCGAGCCAACTTGGTTTTCACAACCACAGATATCTTGCACCAAATTTTCCATTTCAAAATTAAGAAAGAAAGGCCTAAATGAAAATAAGTTCAAGGATAAGCGAAAGCTTTGGTTAAAACGAGATTTAATAAGGATTAACTTGGAGCAGAAATACTCATTATATTCATACCTGTTGGCGATGATATTGTTATAGCAAGTTATGCAGAAAGGTTGGTCATTGATAGATATGTATTTCTTGCCAGTTAAAGGTACATCACATTGCCAACAACCGAAATGATCAAGGTGCCATGCCTTGCCCATTGCTTTGGTGTACTCACCAACGTAAATAAGCTGAATAAAATTTTAAGTTTTCGAGTGAGAGAAAAAATTGAAAAAGGAAAATTTTGACCAGATACGACAATTAGGAAATAACGAAACAGTCCAGGCAGTCACGGAACGTTGTTTTAACGTCCAAACAACAATGCTCTTTCAACGGCGGAACATTATTTGGACGTTGAAACGTTGTGTGTCTGCTGGGGCGCTACGTAGATAATTTAATAATGATGTCATTCGTGGTAGTCTGGCTCTTATAGTTCAAATACTGACTTCGAATAGCCTAGGACTTCGATTTTAAATCGAACGAAACAATTGGACTCTCTTGTTTTACAAATTCTATAGTTCACATTAACAATACAGAGATTTAGAGGTAACAGAGCGAATATATTGATTTCCATCCAGCATTGTTGCGTTCATTTCTAGATACGCTATAGATTGCGTTAATAAATTTTTAGCATAAGGTCAAAATATCTTGGGGACCAAAGAGTATTTTCATCAGAATTTTTAGCCCTACTCTTTATTCTTTTAGAACTAGAAATAATGTGCTTAAAATACTTACCTCCTCGCAACCATGACATCTTGGCTTAAACAGCTCACCATGATGTCGTCCACAATACAAACGATTCTCCCAACAAAAGTAAATCATATCCACCAAGAGTTCACCGTCGATGCAACATTTAAAACAGGATGGATGCCAGATGTTTGAAGTATCTAATCGATTGGCAACTACAGCTACAGATCCGACATCGATGTCCTGGAAACAGTTGGTACATGCTGTTTCTTGTTTGATGGATGGAATGATGGATCCTGTTGGATGTTGGAAAGTGAGTTTTTTTACAGGTGAGGCGGATAAAGAGTATTCTCATTTTTTTTGACGGAGAGTGTGGACTTCCAAATAAGGAATATGAAAAAAAGCAACACTCTCCGTCAAAATTGTCCGAAAACCCCACGTTGGATTCATTTTATTGCGATTTGTTGCAACGTTCGAGAACGGTGAAAAAAGTGATTCTGAATGGGGATTGATTTTCCACTTTCGTGTTTTTGCGATCCTGCCAAGGATTCTCAAAAGCCGAAAAAAGTTACTCTGACTAGTGGCACATCCCCGTACCCTTTTTGCTTTAAGTAAATTTAAGTATCCCCTCCCCGGATCTGACCCTGTTGAGAATAGATTAACAGAAGTTAGAGAAGTTACAGAAACACTGACAGAAGTTAGCAATAAAGTATTAAATATAAATTGACTATTTGTTTTCTCAAAAAAATCACCGAAAAGTAGGAGCAGAAAAGTTTGGTTTTTACCAATTCCAAGAGAATCTCTGACCATCCTTCGTTTCATATCACTAAACGATTTATGTGATTTCTCATCGTCTACAAAGTTAGCATATTTGATGTTGAAATCTTGTTTTGGTAGTTGATAGACTAGCTGCCGAGCTCGCTCATCTCCACCAGTTGAGTGCTTTTTTGGAACTTTTTCATGTGGTAAGCTACGCATGTATTTTTCCGCCTATAGTATGAAAACATTGATGAAGAGAAAAAAATAGAAAAAAGGCGCGGGGTCTATTTGAAAATAGTTTCCGTCCGACACTAGACTAGCAAGCGTCTGGTTTTCCTAAGTCACAGAACGCGGTAAATGTGATTATGAAGTGTTACGCACGGGCGGAAAATATTCTTATAAAAAACGCTACGGTAATGAGAGGTTTCGTCCGACACTAAAGTTTATTTATGTAAAAAGATTGTGCCTAAAAACAATTAAGGTGTAGAAACCAGGATGATACTAATGAAGCAAAAAGTAAATAAGTAATACTGTTCTGGTTTCTACATAGAGTAATTTTAACTTTTTAGTGTCGGACGGAAGCGACCATTTTTCAAACAGACCCCGCACTCTTTCCCCCACGCATTTCCCATTAACCATTAAAGAATATTATAACATATTTAAATCAATCTCAATCTCCACCCGGAGATTTCGAATATTGGAGAAATTTGAACGTCACGTGACATTAACATTGTTTAATTTGAACGTCACGTGACATTAACATTGTTTAATTTGAACGTCACGTGACATTAACAAAGCATGAAAAATCCCAGCAGACACGGGACGTTGTTTTAAATGTTGTTTCGTTATTGTCCAAATAACGTTCTGACGTTAGAGCAGCGTTGTTTTTACGTTAAAACAACATTCCGTACCTACTGGTAACGTTAGAAGTACCTGCCAACTTTCGGGTACTCGTGGAACCCACTCATAATCATCATCTCTGGCACGTTCGTATTCACTTATTTGTGGTGGATCATTTTCCTCTAAACGCAACCGTTCAAAAGGAAGGTCTAAATACGCTGGAGGGACATCATGTTTCCATACTGGACATTTGCAATTGACACAGCATCGCCTATTATGTAAGAAAATATTTTAATAGACTTTTCGTTAAAACTTTTTTGTTCCTTTGCGAATATTCATTGCTATTATTCTTAGTGGCACCGTATGATGCTTTATGATGCTAGGAGGTAACAAAAAATCTGATGCAGTACACATTTTTATAAGCAAATCTTGTTTATTGTGGTTAGGGTTAAGGATTTCAAAATTTCACCCCACCCAGTAAACACGAGACATTGTTTGGACGTCAATGTGACGTTTTTTTGTGTTTAAAGACGTTGTTTGGACGTCAATGTGACGTTTTTTTGTGTTTAAAGACGTTGTTTGAACGTCCATGTGACGTTTTTTTGTGTTTAAAGACGTTGTTTGGTCGTCAAAATGACGTTCTGCGTTTACTGGGCAAATCTTTCTCGTGAATTTCGAAAGAAAATTTTTTATCAACTAGGTTGCTTCATTAGTATCTCAAGGCCCTGGTTGTTGAGCCAAGTTGCTTAGTCTTTTTTACGGTTTTCAGGGCTGTAGCCTTAACAGCTGAGTTGCTTATAGAAGAATAATGTGTACCTCAACTTAATCAGTTATAATGGCATAGGGATAGCGTGGATGTTTGTAATGTAAATCTTTGTAAATCTGCTTTTCATCAATGATTTTTTTTTTTGCAATATTGATTCTACTCATTCAATCTTTTTAATACATGAATTTTATTTATTCTTTCAAAGTATCCTGCTAGCAGAATCTTTATCAAGAAAAAATAGTGTACATGTTGTGGCTAAAAATTTAATTTTCTTTTGGTCGACACAAAAATAGCAGGGTTCCTAATTATATCTTTATAATTATACATTGATGAAAAAAATTCAATTGTTTTTAAATATGTTTTGATAAAGAATTTCAGATATAGGCGTTTATTTGAAAAGAATTCCTTTCAATTCAAACTCTCGTTGTTTTGATAGTGTTGCAGTAGTTTTCCTATTTTGCTCCTATGAAACCCTCTATCTTTAACTGTTTTGATCATTCTTCGCTCAGTAATTTTCAGTTTTATATACAGTGTTACCCTTTTTTATCGACTCAATAGGTTTAGCCTTCATGTCATTCGTTAAAAATAAAATTTAGCTAAATCAAATAATTTTCACAAAGGCAAATCCTAAAATATACTTCCTTTCCGGGTGACGAAAAAAAAAACTTTTGTTAAAGATGTTTCTGTTCAATAAACTTACCTCCAATGATGCTGTAGAAAACCAAAGCAGTTGCTTTTACATTGCAAACATTTGATCCCTTCTATGTCTGCAAATTCTGGTCCTGAATACTGAAATAAATAAGATCATTTTGTATATTTTAGTAAAAAACGTCCTGTGTATGTTTGAAGTATTGAATGTTTCAAAATACAACCACAGAAAAAATCAACAAGATTTATAGTATAATAATGCATAAATGAAAAGAGAATAAGTATCATAAAGATCATATTACCTCTGATTGTTTTGTACTTAATTTTAAAGAATGGAACTTTATATTTTGGTATTTGCCTTCCATCTTTTTGAACTAACTCAAAAAAAATCTTCAGTCATCGATCAATAATTTTTTGTTGTATTTGTCACATATGTATTAATCGTTCAAGGTTTATCATTTCATTAATTAATGCTATGAAATATTTCTATACTTTCCCCTGTAGTTGTCGTGGTCTAGTACACTCGAATGAATAATACATATTTTCTCTGGCGCATTTACAAGGCCTTAGTAAAACCACAGCTTTCTCTCTCTGTTTTTATATACAAGCGTCTTAAATAGTACTAAATCTATTCTAGAGAAATGACAAAAGCAGCTTTGCTATATTAGATTAAACTGTGTATCAATTAAATTTCATTCATCAAAAACAGCCATACCTCTCTGTTATAAAGAAAGACTAAACACAAAAAAAAAGTTAAAAAGTAAATTAAATTTCTCAGTTGTTTCTTGTTGATGCATTCCACAAATTGTAAATAAGAAGTTGAAACAAGGCGTAAGGACGACCAATTTTTGGAACTAAAACTTTGATAACTCTATTCTATTTACATAGATATCTGGTGAAGTTTCTAAGCATTTATTATAAATCACTTTTCCTCTAAACTTATCATCCTCTTGTCACCGCAAAAAATTATTTTAATAAAGCGAAAGTGAAAGTGCTCGAATCTCCTGTTCCGCCATATTTGTTGTGGTCACGTGGTTTCCACGATAGTTCTTTTTTTTGGTTTCTCGATTTCTCATTTCTTCCCGCCATAATCTTCACTTTCTTCAAAAATGGCCATGCAGCAACATGCAGCCAACAAATTAGAAGTTGAGACAGCCTCACAGGTATAATACTTTCACTTCACTCGTCAAATAATTTATGGTTTTCATTGGGTGAGATTAACTTTATCTTCTTATTATGTTTTTGATGTTTTAGATTTTCAAACCCATTACGCAGATTATTTTTACCATAAACCATCAAGAATATATACCGTCAAGGCTCATGGGGTGATACATTGCACTACTCTGCCATACTTTGCACTGTGTATTTTACAGAAATGCAATATAAACTCAAAGTGAAACCATGGTGATAAAAAGGCGCAAATTGTACATATCAAGCAGGTCAATCACG
>JAUJPO010023787.1:0-19349 GCA_032270745.1 Tiaropsis multicirrata | reverse complement strand
CGGGGAAAAATATTTTGTCCGCTAATCAGAGGTGTCCGCCTTTTAGAGTGTCCGCTAATTGGAGGTTCTACTGTAACGCTTATATAACTTTTTGTTTGAAATTTGCTTGAGCGGACGTCCGTAATATAATCGAGTGATTTTGGCGTCAAGCAATGTCCAGGATACCAAGAAAGGGGCGTGCACTCCTCAATTAATCCTTTCAATAGAATAAAACTATACCTGCTGAGACACAGTCGCAAACTCGTTTTTGACCAAGTCGAGAGATCGCGTCACAATTATTAGGAATAGGGACGTTATTAAATCCTTTGCAATTCCCATCTTGATCTACAGCTGGTTCAAATTCATTGGCATGATCGGTGTAACTGGTACACGAAATTCCTGCTGTATCAGCAAGATCTGAACCGTTCATTTTATTAAAGAAGGCACACTCAAGGCTTTGTTGTTTACAAATGTCAGTGCAGCTACCTTCGGCTATCAAGAAATCTGAAAAATAAATAGAGGATAGATATATTTTTTTAGGGAATCGTGATGTTTTGACGACATCTGTTGGAAATCAGTCATCAAAAACACAACGAGGCAAATGTGCAAATCACTTATGAAATTCAAATAATTAAAAGAGCAAGTCACCTGGGTAGCCAATGCAGTCTCCTTAAGCTTCGTTTTCAGCGTCTTAAGAGTTCATGGTCTAGTGTTTTCTGTATTTGATATAATTTCAACTTTGCGGTTTGGGAATTTAATATACTTTTTCAAAGAATGAAAAGACAATACCTGGACAACCAGGCCGGTCTGTTCCACAAACTTCAGATTCAATATCTTCGTAGATGAGTTCATAGCCAGTAGAAACAGGATATCCACATTCTACTCCACCATCGCGAGGTGGTGAACAGGATCGTTTCCGTATACGGGTTCCGATACCACAGCTGGCCGAACAGACAGTCCAATCTTCGAAGTCTGTCCATACAGCATCCACTAAAAAAATATTCAAAAAAATTAAACATTATTTCAAACCATTACCAAGTCTATTGTCCAACCAAATGTCAATTTCATAATTTTGAATCATCAATAGAAACAAAAAGCAGTTGATTACATGGAACTCTCGTGTGTGTGTGTGTGTGTCAGTAATAGACTTTATATTTTTTTACCTGGACAAACTGCAAACTTCCTCTTCATTCATCGAATAAGCTTTACAATCGTCCATATCCCCTTGGCATTCTCTTGTTCGTTTTTTATTTCCTGTCCCACAGTCTCGATTACAATCTGACCAATCTGTCCATTCAGTTACAGGATCTGAAAACAGGAAAGTAAAAAATCTTTAGAGAAAAGATCCCAAAAGTTAGGTTTATTCATTTTGACAAGGCACAAACGTTGGCAACAAGTAAAAAAAAAAATAAAGGAATGGCTCTGCTAGATAAGAGAAGATTTTTTCTATTCTAGTGTTTCTTTACCAATAGACCTTTTCATAAATTACACCACGACAAACAACTGCCTCGTTTTGAATTGAGTGCTATGGTAAACGTATGAAAACGAGGCAGTCTTGATCGTGACGTAATCTTTGATTTTGCAAGACAAATTGACAATCACTGAATTAGTACCATATAACCTCAAATTCAGTGCGGCACCTTTCGAAAAATGGACCATACGCAATAATCAGAGGGCGCACTAAATTAGAGGTTTTAGGGTAAATATAGGAAACCATTAATTAACTCAAATATATATATTTTAAGATACTGACAAAATAGTACTTAACAGTGACGGGGTCATAGAAATAAGAGCGACTTAATCTCCCTGTTTATTACGAGTAGTTTAATTAAATTATTTTTGTCTGTTATACAAAATGGTTTTTCCAGAAAGAAACCGTAGCCCCCCTGTTGTGAATGTTGATTTTTCTTCACACCAGACCAACCCCCTTGAATACTCTTAGTCTTCAAGCTCTTATCGCCTTGATATCCTATGATATTGAAAATTTCAACCCCCAACTTACCAATTACGCATGGTATGTCAGTGACATTCGTTCGACTTATCATTCCCAAAACTTCACCGTGAACAGGATCCATACCACACGCTAATCGATCACTCTCTGACACATTATACCAATAAATACCTTCTAGTTCAACAGCCAGGAGTGTTAGAGGATCGATGGTCCACTTAGGTGCATCCATTTGGCAGAAACGTTTTTTATATTCTTGGAAAGTTTCACAAGCTGTGCCGTTAATTGTCCACGCGCTCCATTCGCTCCATTCTAAGAGTCAAAAAGGTGTTGTCTAAATCATCGATTTATACAATACTATGTTACACCAAACCCGATATCTACAGAAATATTGAAATGCAAAAGATTATTAGGATTATATATTTTTAATAGGACAAAAGTTTAGTCAAATAAAACAAGAGCTTCATCGATGAGACCATAGTATAAGAAAGCCGCCGAGTTCAGCAAAAAGAAATACTTTTAAACTAAATTGAGAGAATTCATCACGAACATTTTAAGTTAAAACTGTTGTCCGACTAAAACTTTGCCTGTCTAAAAATTTGGTTTAAAGTCGTTTCAAAGTCACTTAGAACTTCTGAGTTCATCTTTAGGCTCCCTTTAGATTCATCAAAGATTGACAAAAACATTGACTTACGGAAACAGCGTGTTTCTAAATTAAAACACGATTTTGTCTCGTTCAATTCCCAAGTGAAATTCAATCGCAGGCAAATCTCGTCTGGTTGAACGAGCCCGTCAATGGTACAATTTCGTGTTCTTGTTTGATTTGCGGTATGACCACAGTTTAATGATTCGTTGCAATTTAACCATTCCGACCAGTCTCCGTAGCCTTAACGTAAAAGAAATGACGCCAAACTCAAAAATTCAGTGATTCTTACATAAAACTCTGGAATCTATTTTCGACTTTGCAACTTCATAGGATTGTAATAGAGAGGTTACGCAAGGAGCTATTTAGGACCTTAGACGCGTGTGAGTCAGCATGTACATAGTTCATCTAAGCAAAACTTGTAAACGAAAATTTATGTACAGGCCGACTCATACGCGTCTAAGGTCCTAGATAACCTCTTGCGTAACCTCGCTAATAACAAATTGCGAGTGGTTTATCACTCCCGAAAAGTTGTACTTTTAGTCATTTTATGTTATCTTTGATTTTTAGGTGATTTATTTGTGATTTTTGAATTTTTTATTTATTTCTTGAAAAAAGTGTGCGAGATCTTTTTGATTGATTTCCCTTCACAAATTGTTTAAATTTCTTTCTAACATAAAATGTCAGAACGATTATAACTAATTTGTTTTTTTCGTAAGATGCAAGAGGCGTCCGATATATAAACCTACCAGTGGATTGCGTCGATTGTATCGAATTTAATACATACTAAACATACAAAGCAATATTTCTATGTTTTAACTTTCTTCATAGATCTTTGTATATTTTGTTACCGTAGCACGTGGTCCCGGTATATCCATAATCTACCGTTAAGTTTTCTGGTTTGAACGGACAAAAGCTATCATGAAGGACCGGTTCACCCTCCTTGAGTGGATCATGGCATTGGTATTCGATTGGTCTTGATGAATTACCACACTCGTCTTCCCAATGGCCGTAGGACTCATTGTAATATGGTGCATCTTAATTGTAAAAAAAAAATACGAAATACTGATGAATACAGGTCTCGCGCCTTGATTTTGAAAGTAAATAAGGGCCAGTAAATTTAATGACTAAAGGAGTGGGAGGGTAACCATGGTTTCCGTCTTTATCCCTTTCATTTGGCTAAAAGTGCTCCCTTTTTGTTCTGATTTGCCAGAAAATAAAAAATGAAAAAAATCTATCCTAGTAAGATCAGAAAAAAATATTCCTATTTGATTTTATAATGAACTACCACTTCTTATTGGTCCCCTATAATTAGGCGCAAGAAGGGACTTTAGTCAAAACATCTTTGAGAGGAAAGCAAGGTCTAATATATCTAGGATCTCTCTAATTTGAATTTAATTTTTTATCTCATAACAATTGGTTTAGAAGAAATGTTTTTCAAGTTACCACAGAAACGGATTTGAACGACCGATAAAGGTACAGTACATTCCAACCGAATAGTACCGTTGAAAGAAAACGCTGGAATTTGGAAGGTCCATTCATTATCACCACTTCCCCAATGATTCTAAAATTGAACAAAACTGTTATCAAATTTTACGCCAATGATTGGCTTTTCCAGAGAAAGAGATTGTAGATTATTGTGTCTGAGGATATTGATTTCCTGTCCGAGGGGTCAGTTTAAATATGGCGGATTTCCGAAGAGGGACAGCAAAATCTTGGGAAATTGAGTAGATACCGAGGGGTAAACGCAAAAATGTCTAAGAACAACGATACAAATCCAAAGTGAGTGAAACTTTGTCTGGAAATCCAAAGGAGGTATTCGTTTTTTTACCGAGGGGTAACTCAAAGAATTTCCAGTTGAGAGACATTCTATTGAAAAATGTTATTGTTATTAAAAAAATGAAGCAATTGATTCCCAAAATACGGTATTTTAATGGATGTCATTGTAGCCATAAGCAGCATTGACCGGTTGGAAACCAGAACTTACCCTCCATATTGGATAAGAGTTTTCGGCAGAAGAAGAAGCATTGATAGACCTAGGTGGCAGACCCATTACATGGTATATGTTTTCAATAACGATGTCATTTGACGCAATCTGAAATGAAAGCAGTTAAGACCTTAAAATATTCTTCAAACTCACACTTGCTTTGACAACATTTTTTTAACCCTAGTCGACGTAACAATAACATTAAAATTACTTTTGAAAACACGCAAGTAATAGACCTTTTCATAAATTTCGCTTAGGCATGCATTCAGAGAAATAATAACTCGCTAAAGTAACATGTTTTACGGGTCTAAGGGGTATAGTACTAATCACTCGAGATTTATATTTTATGACTAGAAAAACTTTAAGATGTGAATTTTGAAAAGTCTAAATTTGTTTTCTTTGGGCCCATACGAAGTACCAAAAGTCACTTTTGCTTTGATGTGGTTCTATAGTATTGTTCTACAATTCTGGACTAAAAGTTCGTAGACTTTTAGAAATAAGCTCCTTACTTAAAAATTGATGTAAATTAGGTCAGTTATTGCTATTAGATCCAAACAAACCACTTTCAAAAGCAATGAGTGGGATTAAGAGGAAAGTTATACTGTGTGGGGTGAACAAGGAGGTCCACTCACCGAAATACCGAGAATATTTCGTCAAAATACTGAAATACCGCCAATCTTTTCACAAAATACCGTCAGCCACAATTATTTTATTAATAAATCTTTTATATAATCTTTTATATTTTATTTAATAATAAACCGCAAAATGGGAAAGAATTTGCCATCATGGGCCTTTTTATTCTGCGAATTTGCTGCTTCGTAAAATAGTCCGTCCAAAATCCATAATAGCTGGTCAAAATGATGTAAAAATAAAACTTTGCACAGAGACTCAGGAACATGTTAGTAATCACCAAAAATAGACGGAAATGTATTTTTTGGACCTTCTTTGCTCAGCCCAGGCAAAAGCTCAAGAGACCAAAAAAATATGCAAAAAAGCTGACGAAAACAAGGAAGGAAACCGAACTATTCTCTTGAAAAAGGAATTGCATCGCATCGCATCGGGAGGCATTACTCTTCCGCCCTGTAAACAGCGTAACATTTATGAGTGTGGCAATTTTGTTAGAGATATTGAAGGCTGAGGGGCTTACAGGAACCCAGGTTGTCGTTTAAAGAGTTGGAAACACATTACTAAGTATCTAAGAAGGCGGCACCATGGTTGGTGCCGACGGGCCAGAAATTTTTAAAAACCAGCCTTTCTATATTGGCTAAAACAAGCCTCTTCTAGAAGAAATTGGTATGGAATTTGTGGTCTTGTTTAACCCTCTGGAAATTTCTTATAGTACTAAATTATGCCGCTGTAAATAACTGTAGCTTCAACTTGACCCCTGGAAGCCAGATACTTGTGTAGCCCAAATATTTGACATCACCTCTTGGAAAGTTAGAATGTTAGTATCGATAAAAAATGGAATACAGCCCACAACGATGCGAGCGAATTTCTTAAGAATAAGCACTACATAAAAAGGCGAGTATCACACCACGACTGAAAAGTTATACCGAGTACCGTCAAACTAGAAAGACCCCCCTCCCCCTATACTGTGTTTTTGCTGATTTTCTGCTATTTAAGAAAAGCTTAAAGCCTTTGTCCGACGTTGTACCTGATGTATTGCTGTTTTGCAGGACACCATTGCTTCTTTTCTTTGACCGTTGCAAGCTAATTAAAAATAATGGATTGAAAAATAATTATATCCCATATTTAGAAAAACCTGTATCAGATACTACGAAATAATTATTTTTGAAAGCTATGAACAAATTTTACAAAAAGTTTCATTAAAAATGTTTTGTTTTAGGCGGTCAATGAAATATATACTATTCTTGATGAAGACCTCTTCAATCAAAGGTAAAGATTTTCCTGCAGTCTGAAAAATGATATTCTAGGATCTTTTTGAAAAAATGGTCATTCCGTCTGACACTTAACGTCTCTTGCAAAAAGATTGTCACTAAAACCAATTAATATGTAAAAACCAGGATGATACTAAAGAAACAAACAGTAAACACATGATAATGCGCTGGTTTCTACATATGGTAGAGCGATTTTTACTTTTTAGCGTCCAGAACATCTGCTGGTTGTGTTGAAACCAACCAAATAGGTTTATGTTGTAACCCAACAGACACGGAATGTTGCTTTAACATCCAAATAACATTCTGATGTTGAAACAACGCTCTGTCTACTGGGAAAGCTAGCCACTCATAGGCTTTAAATACTAACGATATCTTCCACCGCAGGGTTTTGCACATGGAGTAGATTGAATCTGTTTTTCACCACACAAATGAGGGTATTCTTCTTCGTATTCCATTTCATCGCCACCCTCATATCTTTTAAAAGAGGTAGAGTAGCAGGGTAGCAGTAAGTTTTCCGTAGTAAAGTCTCTTAAATAAGTTTGGAGAACGAATCATCGAGACAAAATTTGTCTCCTTTATTCAAGCGAAAGACATTTGTACTAAAATAATCGGAAGATTAATTTTTATATGATACAGTAAATTTAATTCTTTTTCAAAGAAATATCAGTTTACGTAAAAAGAATTGAACTTTCAAATCTGTTTGGCGAAAGGAATTTGACCATCTTATTCAAATATATATACCAGTGGATACCCATGAAAATCTGCAAGGAAAAGAGGTACCCTCTATCTACTGATGTGGGAGGATTTAAGGGTTGAATTATTTTCTAGTGAAAGTAAGTGGTCTATGATAGTCTTCCCAGGCCATGGCCTGCTTTTATGGAAAGATTTTATGAAGTTTTAATGATAACACGAAAAAAGTTACTTGCCCATAATGCATTTGTCTCTGATTTTAGTCAAAAACATCTTTCAAACGACCAGAACTTTTACTGGCATCATTTTAACCCATGGTTCTAATGTTTTTTTAATCTCCAACAAATTTGTGACTCCGTTGGTATACAATATGTTCTGAGAAAGTCGATTTCCAGGCTATATTGGCCACCACTATAAAAGTGCTTTAATCACATCTCTTTGGGGCTCTACCTATTTTTTGGAAAGAAAATGGTTTTTCCATATCTATAGCATGGAGGTAAGAAAAACACATGGAGACTCAACGCATACTATTCCATTGTATCAATCTTTGGGCTTGGTTGCTTTGCGAAACATCAATTACTCAGGCATGCAATCATGGGAATATTAAATTTCAACTCTTTGAATAAGAAAATTCTATACACTTTTAGTTGTTCCATTGAAAGATAACACCGTTATTAATAAAAATGAGACGAGCTTGCAAAAATAAGCACTCTTCCCCTCTTGTGGGAATTTTGAATATTTTAGAAATAGATGAATGGTAACCTTTAACTTATCACATATCAAAAATTGAAAACAGCCGCTACTTTAAACATAAAGATATTTGCAAGAGAGACTTTTGCTTAAAACAGCCCTAAATTCACGAAATTCACAAAAAAACAGCTTGGTAAAGTATCACCGATTAAAGTACAAAATTCTCTGACCAAATGCATTTAAATGACATTCAAACAAGCATTTTTCTTAAAATTATGTAGGTTTCAATCCACAAAACGTCTCCCAACATCTCACACTTTAGTTCTTATAACTCAGATGACTGATTTTGCTTCCAATGATTGGATAATCATAGAAAGCCGATTTGAATAAATTTATTAAGAATTTAATGACCACACTTAGGCTATTACAGAGAAGTTGATTCTCCATGTGTTTTCTTACCTCCATGTCTATAGCATAGGTACCTAAAAAGTATAGGTTTTACGACCTTAAATTTAATTGCTTTTTCTCTAAGACGAAAGAAATAGATTTTCAAGGACATTTTTGAGTAATTTCGAATTTTATGACACTTTTTTTTAATTGGAAGTCGTAAAAAATACAACTTTGTTGGTTTTGAGGGGTATGAGCTTTTAAGGGGTATCCACTGGTAGCCCATAAAGGCATTAATGTTTCAAAATCCAATTAGTTACGAAGTTTGTAACTATGAGGCTATCAAGAATCGAGAAATTAAGTTCCGCCAAAATTTCTCCACGTGAGGCTTTCAAATAATGCTTATGTATTTCTCAATCAAGGCTTGATGAGAGTAGCCAGTAGGCTTATATGTGACGTCGATATGAAATTGTTACGAGTATTTGATTTATGAAGAAACCAACCTCCTCTCAATTACACGGCAACATACTTCCTAAAAGTGTTCTTATTTTTCGTCACTAAAGCAGCAACGTGGCAAGCCAATATTTTTGGCTTATAATACAGAGTTTCGTGTTGATTGAAAGATACGATTAAATAATACATTTACATGTTGGCGATACCCCCTCACCGAGCACAATTTTATTTACATTCTTTCACATCAAATTCATAACTGGAATCTAGCAGAATTATGTTCATACCTGCATCGAGTGGGAGCGGTATTGATCACTCCATGTCCACATTCAGGGGGAGGAGGATCCAAACCAGATGCATCGCTCAGTATCTCAAAGTCTGTACACTGTGATGTCTCTAAACCGTTCACTTCGTCCCAGTGGAATTGATCTATGGGGAACGAATGTTAAAAATGGTAAAGAATACGAGAAGTAGAAGGCATTTGCAAGGTTACTTTAAGCGAGATAAATCGCGGGACGACAGCAAGTACGGAAAATGCAAAAGTGGTTTCGCCTGCATCAAATTAGAAAATCATGTACTGCAAACGAGAACGCTCAAACAGGCAATCGAGCGTCCTATTTTTAGCGGTACAGCGGTCGCGGGTCGATAACTTGCCTATTTATCTCGCTCAACGTAACCTCGAAAACAATGAAAGATTTTGAAGATTTTGAAGATTTAAAAGAATGTCGTATATTATTAACAGACAAGACAGGCAAGGCGGTTTTAGAAACCAAAGTGTTCCAAAGCTGTTATTGCAAATCGTTTCGTGCAAGTAATCGGCTTTCAGCCGGAATATGGAAGAAGCTGGGGATAGAACGAGGAACCCTTTGTGCGTTGCGGTGCCAATTAATAGACTAGACTGCATTTATTAGGTGACAGCCCGCAATTACACAAATTTAAAAGGAGGTTTGTTTTCATACCCAAACATTTACACTTTGTAATCTCCATAAACCGACCAGGACATTGCATTGCATCCATAAGAGACAATGCTCCAGTATTATCCCAATTATTACAGTCACGTGTCCGGTACCACGTTGCATTGTCTGCTAAACAATCTCCTGAGCAACTTGTCCAATTTGACCATACAGACCAATTTCCCCAATCTTTAACAACAAATACAAATCAAATGATAGCCTTATAACTTAAGATCCTCAGAGGGAATTCAACGGTTGAAGAATTATTTAATTGAATAGAAACAAGAGAAATTAATATCGCATCAAAGCATACCCTTGGTCTGAAAGTCAATCAATGTTGCCGATAATATTTTATCTGCAGGAATAGGAGCCACGAAACGAAACTTTATGTCCGAGAGATAAGTGACGCCAGAAGGTGATGGAAATTGAAACCTCAATATACCATCTTCATGTGATGCAATGGTAGGAGAGACATTCTGAACAAAGAAAGTAGCGTACGAGTATTATACGTTAAAGAAGAGCTAAAGGCAGTAAAAGACAAAACTCGATTCAAGGGCGAACGGTCGGCTGCTGCGCGGAAAAAATGAGGAACAGAGGAGTTCAACGTTTACGTAAACATCGTCTCTAATATCAGATCGCTCTGGGTAAGAGGTCGAGTATGTATGGTCGAACTGTTTGATCTTTAGCGAAAGCACCAATTTTTGAAAAAATCAAATAACTTTTTTACCCAAAATTTAATTTTGCAACGGTCAATTCTACAAAAAATTTCCCTCAAGTGGCAAACGAACGGCAAAAAGACGGTACGGCATATCGGTAAAATGGCCTTTTCAAACCGTATATCGTTGAAACAAATTGCTCCCACCCACTCCTCCGACTAAAAATCTACTCTTTTGTTCGAGTTTAGAGGAAGTTCAAGAAAGGAATTTGAAAATGAAGCAAAGGGAGAATTTAGTCAGTTCGAGTATAGAAGAAAAATCGAGATAAAGCTTTTTAACAAAACGAGAATAAACTGCTATCAAAAAGCTACCCATTAGGCACATTTTTTTAACGTCCAAACAACGTTGTTTCAACTTCAGAACGATATTTTAAACGTCAAACCAACATTGTCACTCGATTTAAAAACGACGGTATGTGCGGCCAAAAACTGGACCTTCAAATTCGGTCCAGTGCAGTGCAAATTTTACCGAAAAACCGACCCTTACAGAGCATTTTCCGACCATTTCTCCCCGGTTTTAGCAAAGAATTTCAAACATTTCTCAAATTTCCTACCCTTCAGTGCAACTGAATTTTTGTCAGAACCTTGAAAAACGTACCCTTAAGGCAGGGCCGCACATACCGTAGGTCGGACCATATAAGTGCCCCCACTGGGCTGTTGGGTTGGTTTAAATGAAAAACTCACATTGATATCGTTCCAAGCCACACCAAAATCAGTTGAAGTAGACACCTCAGGAGGAGAGTCAAAGCCAGCGAGAAGTGGTGGAGAAAGGTTAGTCAGCTCGAAAGTGATGGTTTTAAAGAAAACTCGTTTGTTCAACTTCATCTGTTACAAAGAAAATGAACGTTGGCAGTGATAACATCAGAAATTTTAGAAAAATTAGTCCGAGATAAGGTCGCTTTGAACTGAAACACTCACTATTAGCATACGCCGCCGCACCTTTTTATCACCGCTATTCATACATAATATCCATGACGTAATCTTTTATACGGAATCATCCCAAAAGGCTGGGTGTTTGTCACTAGATTTGAATTTTTAACAATAAAATTGACAAACATCCGGGTTTTTTGGGACGTTTCCGTAGAAAAGATTACGTCATGGATATTATGTATGAATAGCGGTGATAAAAAGGTGCGGCGGCGTACGCTAATAGTAAGTGTTTCAGTTCAAAGCGACCTTATCTCGGACTAATTTTTCGTCAGACTAAATTATTCGTCGGACATAATGTTCGTCACCCACAAATATTTTAGTCACTTTTGTCTACAAAAACGCAAATTTTAGCCTAAATAACTTTTCTTTGGGACTTTGTTTTCGTCGGACATAATATTCGTCACCTCCAACTAATTTTGTCCCTTTTGTCCGACTTTTTTTAACCGATAAGGTAGTCAATCTCAAGGAAAAGACCCTTCACACTGAGCAATGAACTTAGAGACATAGAAATATCAAATTACTTCAAAATCTCCCCTACTTATAGAAGCTCAGAAACCTGTTTCTTAGTGGGGGAGAAACCTGTTTGTTAGTGGGGGAGAAACCTGTTTGTTAGTGGGGGAGAAACCTGTTTGTTAGTGGGCGAGAAACCTGTTGGTTAGTGGGCGAGAAACCTGTTTGTTAGTGAGCGAGAAACCTCTTTGTTTGTGGACGAGAAACCTGTTTGTTAGTGGGAGAGAAACCTGCTTGTTAGTGGGCGAGAAACCTGTTTGTTAGTGGGCGAGAAACCTGTTTGTTAGTGGGCGAGAAACCTGTTTGTTAGTGGGCGAGAAACCTGCTTGTTAGTGGGCGAGAAACCTGTTTGTTAGTGGGCGAGAAACCTGCTTGTTAGTGGGCGAGAAACCTGTTTTTTAGTGGGCGAGAAGAAAACTATGGCGTTGTACTACACATAGAATCTCATCAGATTAACTAATTTTAAAGTATGTCAAACTGGAAGGTAATCAACATAACAAACAAACCTGCAGTTCGATATAGTCTTGCGCAGGTGATTTGGCCGATACTATTACGCTCGTGCGAATGTTTTCATAGGTAGGGAACCATTGCATATGGATTTTGACTGATAATGATTCGTTATAAAATTCATCAGGTTTAAGCTCATCATCAACAATTATAGTGCCTATGCCATATGTAACTTCATTGCCATAGTCACTTTGATCTAGTAAAGAAAAAAAATAGTAAAGATTGATCGATTCTTTGAGCTTTTATCTATTTGGGTATCGAAAAACTGAATTGAAAACCATCGTATGAATATAGATAACAAAATGGTGTTGGATTTATTGACTATTTTGGGTTATCGCATAAACTAAAAGTGATGAATGGAGATTCTCCAAGCTCGTTGGAAAAATAATTCTGAGATGGTTGATGAGAAATTCAACGAGACTGCTTGCTAACTCCAGGATGATAAGGCAGGGTCAAAATGCTTGCGTCGGTACAGATGATTGTTAGGAGCTCATTTTGGGCTTAAAAGAAACGTATCAATTCATAGAAAATGATTCCGATCAGACAGATGTTTTCTGGGTAACTAACTTCGAGCAATTAACAAATAACATCGTTTTTGCGCCATTTTGATGACGTCATAAAAATTAAAATGCTAATATTAAGGCACGCGAGGCACGTGATTTAGCAGACTCGAAATTCAACTAGTTTGAAAATTAGTATATCAAAATACATAGACCGCTTTCTAATTATCAGACAAGGTAGATATCCCGATCACAGATCAGAATTAAAAGCTAAGTAAACATACCAAGACATTCAATATAACAGTCTTTGATATGAAATCCTGGTGGTGGGCACAACTCTGGCAATTCTGGTGGTGAGGAATTCGGGCCTTTGATGCAGTCCACCTGGACAAAGACTTGAAATCCATTACCACAGGCTGGCACGGGAGTTGGTGGATTAGTCACGTGGTCTCGAACTTGTCGTTCTGGATAGTATAGTTGACATTCGATGGTTTGATTCCAGATATATTCATTATTAGTGTATCGATCTAAAATAGTTTTAAAGCGCTTATTAGTAGAACTTGCAGCATGCTTGCAGTGTGTTTGAAAAAGGAACTCCACCGACTTTCATTCAAAAATAATTTTCTACGATTATAAAACTCACAAACTTTGTGACTTAAATAAAAATAGTTTTCTGATAACGGTGTACCAAAAATATTTTGGCATAGACGTCCCTGTCCCGTGGACGGTTGCAAGTCTTCTAGACTCTCTTTCTTCACCAGTGCTTTCATTTGCCACACATTTTCTTCACCGGGGTAAATTAATTTCTTGTAACCCTGGCATGGTTTCAACAATAATTTGAAATTTTCAACGAAACGAACCTTGAGTGGATAATTTTTTTTTTTGCCTAAAATTTGCACAAAATTTGACAGGGGGGCAAAATTGATTTTATTTAAGCTATTTATCTCCTCTGACCGGGCAATTTGGACAACAGAGGAACTAATAAAAGTAGAAAATCAAATTAAAACCTTTGCCAACAGTTCTGAGATGATAAACTTCATCATCACACCAATAATCATCAACTTCAGTTTCGTTGAAATTTCCATTCTCCTTCTGTTTGCAATCCATTGTTTTTCTCCATAAAGTATGATTATCATTATCAATGGGCTCGTTTTGAATAAGCTCCCACTTTGACCAATTCGTCCAATCTAAGAAAATTCATTAACAATGGATATTTAACATAAACCATGTGTTTGTGTGGCCAGTTAGCTCAGTCGTTAGAGCACTCGCCTCACAATCAAAAGGTTTTAGGTTCGATCCCAGTCATCGTCCACTTAAAGAATGAGTAGCACAAAGCAGGTGCGGGAAATCACTATGAGTGTTAACTGGGAGCTGACGGCAGGTGTGGCAATCCACCTCCGTCTAAATCCACCCAGTAATCTATCAAAACAAAGACTTTTGTGAAAAGTGTGATTTAACTTTCGCGTAATTTAACTTTCGCGAATGAAGACGTTCAGCTTGTTTCGCGGGATCTAACTAAACGGGTAAGTAACAGATAGTAACTTTATGGCGCGTCCATACTTGAATAAAAAAGTACCATATTTGGGCGAACAATGTAAAAGGAACATTTTTTATCGATTAAAAAATCATTCTTAAAATTTGGAACCTTTATACTATCTCGAACTTTATTGCCGGTCCTTTGCGCGCATGCGTGGGAGTTTGAGATAACGAGCGTCGACGTTATTTAAAAACGTGTTGTTTGATATGTTTGTATTTTCGTAGTATTTTCGATGGAAAATATTTTTTTCAATCTCTAGTAATATGGAACCTTGATAGCGAGGCTTGGGAATCTATTTTCGAAATATCCCACATAAAGCAGATGTTATTGGTTATGAAGCCCTGGCGGGGGTACAAAGGTTTATCCGAGCCAAGGTTGAAATCGGTAATTCGTTAGTCGCAGACCTATACAAAGAGCGACGGTGGTCGAGTGGTTTGAGTGATCGCTTCCCGTTCGCAAGGTTGTTGGTTCAACCTCCAGTCGGGTCAGACCAAAGACTTGAGAACTGGTACTCGCTGCTGTCCTGCTTGGCACTCGGTATTAAGGGATTGGAGCGAGGGTAAGTGGATAAGTCCAGGGAAAGGAGTGGCGCCCTTCCCTACCTAAAGGAGCCTTCGGGTCGCCCTCGACTGCGGTCGCAAACTTAAAGCGTTGGTTCATTATAGAAGGATGAAGAATAAACAGCCAATTGAAAAACACTTACGTTCTTTATAAGTCGCATTGTGCGTTGATATGACCCAAGAAATACTCTCCGTCAAAAGGAAGAAATTTAACCAATCATATTTGATCATTTTGATGGGACGCAAAATTCTGTTTTAAATTAGAAATCATTTGAAAAATGTATTAGCTATTGGTATATCCATCAAGGTCCCAAATCACATCGTTTTTACTAAAAAAGACACCAGCAAGGTTTCAAAATCAAGTTATATGACAAACTCTTGAAAGATTTTTTTTCTATAGAAAGAGAGTAACTACGAGAAGGTTTTGTTTTATCCAAAAAGTGCAACTACATAATCTGTTTTGTTTGCAAACAAAAGCTAGGGTTTTTGCTTTGACAAAAGGTGTGTCGGTGACAGTTGTATGGTTAAATATGGTACTTCACAAACCTAATAATTGAACGTGCTTGTAGGCTTTCAAAATAAACTCATAGTGACGCGCAGCATCGACATAGGAATAAATGAACATTCAACATATATTGTTTCTTAGAAGCCATCCGCATTGCCGCAAAAAAATAAGAATAAATACTGTATACGTCCACATTCCGTCAAATTATATATTCATGGATTTTGAATATGTCAAAAAAGCCGAAAAGGATACTGCTAAGGAACGAAATTATCTTAAGAAACTTCAAAATATTTTTTGGCCTTCAAAATCCGATATAATTGCAGTTGGAAAACAAAATATTTCAAATCATCTTCATGGCTTGAAATAAATTTTTTGTTGCTTAAAAAATAAGCTTGTTGAAGTTTAAAGATTGCATAATAAAGGTTAAACTTTTCCTAACTTGTGATGCATTAAATCTTAATTTGAACGATATATAGGCCATTAAAGTATATCGTATTACACATTTTCTGTTAGACCAATCATTTCTACATCTAAAAATATAAAAATCGATAAGAAAAAAATTGACGAAGAATAATTTGAAGACTTTTGCGAAGAAGAGTATTTCAACTTCTGGGTGAAAAATGAACATTTTAAATTTTCTTTTGGTTTAGATGACGTGTCTACTTTGGAACTAAAAATAGATTTGCGGAAAATTTTTGTAACAGCTTCTTTTTCTCAAAATCTTGAAAATAGATTTTTCATCAGTTTTTCAATCATAATTTTTCACTCATTGGATGAGAAGAATTTTCCGCAAAAGTCTAAAAAACACAACTATTTGTGAGCACTTTAGAAAAGAGATTGGGAAAAGCTCTTTTCCCCATCGAGATTATGCATTTTTGTAATGTACATGTCATGATAAACGCCTTTATCACATAATGTACTTTTGAAACATTGAAACATGTTAAAAAATTTCGGCAGTCGGCACAATTTTACAACTACAACTCGCAACTACCAACTCCTCAACTCACGACTATAATCCTTTCCTAACTCTATTCAAAATTATTAATTAAGATATAAAGTTTAACTTTGTATTACCCTAAGTGCAATTTACAGCCATACTCGAATAAAAACAAAGCAGTGTCTTCATCATTCTCTAAAAGTAAAAAAATAAATATATAGTATATTCGTAATAGTCACCGACAGTGGTGAGTTGTCATTATTCGACAAGTGAAAGATGACATCTCTGTAGGAGAAAATCTATAATCCTTATAAATAAATGATTGCGATCTGAAATCATAGGCCCATTCAAGGAAAACTTTAATAATTTACAATAGCAAAACAGATAAATTTTATACTTTAGAAGTAATAAAAGAACAAACAAAATATATTGAAGAAAAAGACAACATCTTACTGAAACGCGAAAATTTCTGGATATCCAAGCCCAATATCTGGACCATCGTACAAAAGTTTAAGAAAACTTCCAGATGCCCCCATCTTTCATGTAGAAAATGACGTCACTAATTGACGTCAAATCTTTTTTTAAAGCTGTAAAATCTATTTTTTTCAAATAGAAATACGCCTTGAGAAAACGGCAATTCGCTGAAACTAGTGGGAAATAGATGTATTTAATTCTATGGCTTATATACCCCCCCCCCCCCCCCCCCTGTACAATATATAATCAAATCTCTCATCCCAATGAATTTTGAATTTTCTAAAACTAAGAAGAGCTAATAAAGTTTGACAAAGTTGAAGAATATGGAAAAATTAATTGAAAGAACACACACATACATGAATATTTTTGTTTAAAATGAAAGATTGTAAATTATTTTTTATTTTATTTTATTTTTAGTTATTTGTATAGTAATAGGTGGGTTGGAGGGCTATTTGGGACTATTTTAAGCCCAAGTTTCATTTGCGATGTTGACTAAATTGCACAAATTGCCCTCACTACGTTTGTGCAATTTAGTCAACATCACAATTGAAACAAGGGCTTATTAATCCCAAATAGCCCTCTAACCAATACTATTCCGTGTTAATTGTTTTGACTAAAACCTTTTTGTAAGAAAACTTGAAAGCTTCAAACGTTCTTTTCTTTCTCTCTCTCCTCTTTTTTCTAAAAGTAAACAGAGATTCGAATGTTTTATGAAAGAGAAAAAACAAATGATTAATCAAATTTAATTACCACGATAAAAATAAATTTTATTATTTTGAAATAGTTTTCTCACATACTTTTATGTTCTGGTAATCAAACACAAAAAGAGAAAGAAAAAACGAAGAAAAGATTCAACACCGGCCAATTACAGAATAACAGCCCGCTGACTCGTAAGGCGTCTCCACTGTAATAGTTTTTAGTCATACAATTGATCTAGATAATAAAACAGAAAGATAGAAGAAAAAAAGAAAAAAAAGCAAGCGAAATCATTTTATAAAGAGACAAACAAGTACTTGGTAAAACCTATTGCGCAAAACAAGTGAAAATAGTAAAAATAGTGAAAATCTCTTTATTTTTTGTTTCTTTTAGAAATGAAAATTTGAATAACTATACTAAAAATGATTTTGTCATCAAGAAGATTACCTCTGGTTCCACAGAAAGCAATTATGAACGGTATTAAATCTACCTAAAGGAAGAAATTTTGCGTATCCAATTTCACAAATTTATGGGATTATGTGGTAGATTAATGGGCTAATTTTGCCCAAAAAGTTTCAGGTGGTAAATATTTTGCAAATTAATTACACCCAAATTCGCAAAATTAAATTTTGCAAAGATTTTTTTCGCTAAAATTTCTTCCCTTTATAAAGGTAATACAATGTCTTTTCATTTTAATACATTTTAATGCACAACCACTTCGCACTTGTAGGAAATTTTTAGGTTCATCAAATTCAGATTTATTTAGATTAGCTGGGTCATTTCAGATTTAAGTTTTTATTATCAATTTTCTTATATATACTTAAAACCATTTTCTTTATTTCTTTCTAGCCTTCCGTCCAATCACAGCAACTTTCTGTTATCGGAACTATTCCATCAAAAAAACACCTTCAGCAATCACTCTCATGGACCATCTCAAACAAAGAATCAAGGTTTCCTTTAACATAGTGGGCACCCCAAGTATTAAAGGGGGGGGTGGTTAAACTTTTGTACTTGCATGGGTTGGAGGTTTTTCTATCGCTCTCAAAAGAATTTCTATTGTTCTGTTCTTCTTTTTTTAGGGGGCTTTCCAATCCCACTGCCCACTAAGGATTTAAACCTGCAAATTATTTAGATCATAATTGAAATTTCTCTAACTTCTAAACTAATTTTCAACGCTTTTATGCATTATATTCTTAGGTAAGGTTCATTCATTCATGTCTGCTTGTTATTTTTTACTCTCACAATCTTTTCTTAAAAGTTCATTAATCCTAAGAAAAAATAAAACTTTCTCTAATACATACACAAATCTCTACTTCATACTTTTAGGCAACTGGGCCAATAACTGTTGCAAGCTATATGAAAGAAGCTTTAACTAATCCAGTATGGGTAAGCGAGCTGACAAACTATACTGGGGCTGACATTTCATCTTCCAATTTCAGACCACGTTGTTCTTTAGTACTAAAGTCTAAAAATTGCTTGAATAAACGAGGCAAACTTTGTGTCTCCATGATTCGTTCTCCAACTCGTTTATTAGACTTTATAATGAAAAACTTGAGTGGTCTCACATTGGCATCTTCGCAACCTTCATATTTGTATGAAATTTTTTAGTTTAGATCACCACCTACTAAGTAATAGTTCAAGAACAGCTCGTAATCTATGCTTATCATTTATACTTAGATCATTATTGAAATGTTTAAATGTTTCGGTCTTATTTTGTTCATCTGCCCACGATACTACAGAGAATGACAGTCCGTGGCAAAAAAAAAAACTACCCAATGTTGTGCGCAGATTTGTAATACTTGCGCAGATTTGTAATACTGCGCAGATTTGTAATACTTTTCTGCGCAGATTTG
>JAUJPO010023676.1:0-19350 GCA_032270745.1 Tiaropsis multicirrata | reverse complement strand
ATTAGTCGGACATAATTTTAGTCACTTTCGAAAAATTTAGTCACTTTTGTCCGACTAAGTTTTGTCCGATAAGGTACATATTTTTGATAACCTTTAGTCATAAACATTTGTAATTTATATGTTGGTAGTCCGGTGCATGCATAATGCAGTGTTCGTAGACACTTATGGCATTCGATTCTCATTTTATCGTTATCATTCATACAATTGTGTTCCGTACATTGATTTTTCTTTCATCAGAAAACCGGATTTTGCCAGGTGATGTAATGTTTGGGTGAAATTTGGTTGAATTTTCGTTATTTTAAAGTTTTATTGAAATTTTGCCATTTTTTCAAAAAAACAAACGAAGAGCACTGTGATGGAGAAATAAAGTTAGATGCGTCAAGATATCATTGGAGGTGTTTTGCAGAAGAAAATTGTTTTGACACATTTTGTTTATTAATAGAAAACCATGCATATCACCTTAACTTTATGACGAGGGATCTCTCCTCATTCGCAATTCAGTTTTAAGAACATGATTTTTACATAACCCCAATAATGAAGTTCAACTTAATAAGGGGTTTGTCCTCTTCTTTCTCCTGAGTCAGCTTTATTGACTCAACTATGGATAATATCCTTCTTGCATAACGAAAAATACGATAATAAAACTCAAATCTGAGTATTAAATATACATCGCAAAATACACTTTCTCTTAGACCGCGAAATTAAAATGCCGCGAAATCCGCATTTTAACATCACCCGCGAAATTTTCATGCGTTTCAAGTGAACTAGAAGTTGACCTCTTGCTCCTTATTCTTTGAATTTCACAATCTTCTTTACAGTTGTATAGGGACTTTTCAAATTTCAAAATTATCAAGGTGGCGAATCGTGTGTTAATTATAGTGCATACCAAATGTTTTGAAGATAAGAATTAGATGTGCATATAAACAATGCATCAACACACAGATACGAAATATTTGAAATTTTAGTTCCGATTGTTTTGGATATCATATTGTGGAAGACTGTGTCGATTTAGTGCAGATATTTTAAGTGTTGTTTTTTGAAGATAGTAACTCCCTGTGGGATTTTTTCTGCATGGTCAATTTGTCCTTTCGCAAGAAATACTCACTTTACAGTTGCAGGTTGATTACATTTCATGTAGTTTGAGAATAAAGGTTGTTGCGGTTTAAGCAATGATTATTTATAGCCTCGGGTACTTGTAAAACGTTATGTTTACATTAAGTGGAAGGTACTAAAACGGATATTTATCTAAAATGCGTCCCAATCTGCTATACCCTTTATTCTACCTTGATCGATGGTCGTCTTGTTGAAAGAGAAAAATCACTTGTTTTATGTCAACAATCATCAACATGCTTATCATTGCAACATCACATTTCAAAATGGTGGATATTGCTAGGTCAGATTACAACTAGTTTTTTTAGGATGGAGTTTAAATAGCACATCTTGTTACCTTATTGGATCATCCGTGATTTTCGACTATTTTACTTGCGTTGGTTGATGTTTTGTGGAAAGTGGAAAGTGGAAATCATTGTGCTTAAATTCACGCCCTTAATTTCGACAATTTTAAATTATATTTTTGCGAAAATTAGGTTGGTTACCTCTCCCCCCCCCCCCTCCCTTCGTAGTGTAGTGCTACCCTTTTTTTTAATGATATACATATTTAATATTTAGTCTTACTAGAGACGCCCAATTTTTATGCAGCTTATCTTTCATCTTTGGCGGAAAAACAAGCAGGTCTTAAAACGCGTGCATGGCGTGGTAGAAAGAAAAATGTTTATTGAAAACACATGTAATACATACGGAATAGATTAAAAGTTCAATCAATAATTCTAAAAAGGAACATGCAAAAGCAGTAGGGAGTCGGATTAAGTTCGCAAATACTTTCGACAAATAAAATAACACGACTTTTTTTACAGTGATGGGCTCAAGAAAGTCAGATTTCATGTTGACTTTGCTTTATTGCATGATGCTATGTGTATAGTATTTATTCTTCTAATATATTGATGGACCCGGTCATGGGGGATAAAAAGGGCGTAATGTACTGGATATTTCAAAGATTTAAAGAGAATTGCATCTTGGAAAAGAAGTTAATTAGTCAACACTTTACTATGATAATTGAGACACTACCTTAATGGGATTAATTTTCGCGGGGATATATTTTCGCGAATTGGAAAATTAAACATTTCGCGAGGATTTAATTTCGCGAATTTGCCTGTTTTAAGCCTAATTTCTTTCATTTTCCTAGGGGTTTTCGGCAAAAAGCATGAAGAAAAAATTTCGCGGGGATTTAATTTCGCGAAAATGGCAAAAATTCGCGAAAATTAATCCCCTTACGACGGTAGTTATGTTCACATAATTTCGCTCATTGGAAGCGTTTACATTGTTGTTTTCATTATTGCACAAAAACTATTTGGAATTGAAAAACAGACACCTCTTGATATGCTTTCTCTATCTTCCAACTCTTATTTGGTCGCAAAAGTTGTCAAATCAGCACAAATAAGCTTTTGAAAACACAGCTTATCAATCCAATTCTTCGAATCGTAGCTTGAATGTTTTCCCTCTCCCCAGAGACTTTATGGGAGATTATCAGCAAAACAGACAATAACACTAATAACGAACGAACGATAAATGCGAGGTACAGGAGAATATAGTCCGACGGCGAAAAGAGATGACCCTAACAATTAGTATTATAGGTTTTTATTTTATTTCCCTATTATATAGTGCTCAAAAGGTAAATCTGATTACATCATCTGATAGGGCTGAGAGAGAAGTCCAAAAGTAGATCTCCAAAATGGGGTCGTTTGTCAAATTCGGTTAACTAGATCCCTCAGAATGGCCGATACGTCCTGAAAAAAACATGATTTTTATGCTAATGTCAGCATTTTTGAGGAGATCTTCAGTCATTCAAACCAGCTTTAACAGATGCGTCTCAAAGAGTACTATCGATTAGAGGTATAGTTTATTTGGTTTTCATGGCTAGTGGCTAATAGAGCGGAGATTTCAAAAAAAGAAGTTACCAAAAAAACAAAAAAGTTACCTAAAAAACAAAAAAGTCACCAAAAAAAACAAGGTTGTCCCTTCTCGGCTTCCATACATACTACAGCTGTAAACAACTTCTTTACTAGTTTTTTTATTAGAATCATTGAATCATAAGAATATATAAATAGCTCTCTGTCTGTCTTGCAGGGTCCTATGAATCGACATTGTATCTGTCCGTCTGTCACTGTGTCTGTTATGAGTTTTTCTCAAACTTACTTTATTAGATCTTTTCAGATCTGTTAGGTATTCCTAAACTCTCTAATATGATCATATGATATGATATGACGTAGCTTTAATGTTCAGTTTTAGTTTTGTCTTGTTAGTCCGTGTTCGTATCTTAAGTACATCCCCCGGTGTAGGACATAAAAACATGAGGGGGAGGTGCTATCAAGGTTTTTTAGAGGTTTTGAAAATTGCCAAGTTTTTGCACTTTTCGAAAAGTTATTTTTAACTTTGCAAGCTCATAACCTTTTAACTACTGGACCAGAGAAACTTAAAGTGTTATACCTCAAAATTTACGTTAGACTACTCTCTTTCTAAAAAAATTAACTTTCGTTTCAATCTGGATTTCTTTCGGCACCAAGAAGTCGGCAAAATTTCTTTTGAGTCACCCGCTGGCCTGCCAGCTAGTCTATATATTAACAGCATTATTTTGAAATCTGAGTGTCTGTCTGTAACAACACTAGGCGTGATCCCACGTATCTTAGCCTGGATAAAACATTGAAGTCATTTTTAACAATCTGAAACAATCTTCGAGGAACTCCAGGAATTGCAACGTTTACTTTAGCGAACGTTTTTTATTATATTTTGGCAATTCAAGCTAAAAATATTCTGATATGGTTCGATATAAAAAAAGGTGTATTGCCTACACATTTATTTTGTAATAGACGGCTCCAGTAGAACCAGCGCCCATTCGTGAACCAACGCCCCCACCTCCTCCACCACCCGTTGACACGATGAAAACTGAGCCAATACTTCAACCTTTGATAGTTGCAAATTATACTGGTGATATTGATGAGAATGGATTTTACCATGGGTTGGGTTTCGCCCTTATGAAAGGCGGATTAACTTATAAAGGTGAGTTTACACGTCGATAATGATAGCGAGGTTATTGGATGCAATAGGTTATTTAAGACGTCTGTGTATCTAAGCAAAAGTTGTAAAGGAAAATTTATGTACAGGCCGATACAGACGCATCTAACGTCCTAAATAGCCCCTTGCGACCTTTATACATTTATACATTTTGTCATTGCGTGCGTGACTTCAAAAAATGTTAATAATCAAGAACAATAAATCTACTCAACACACCGACTAAGTAAAGTGATATGGAAATTTTGGTGTATGTTATATTGAAGATGATATAGTAGGTAATATTTTCCTCTTCGACAATAGGTACGTTTGAACACGGAAAAATACATGGTGAAGGAACATTGATATGGCCTAACGGAACGATCTTCACTGAAGATTTTTTTTCTAATGAAATTAAGGGCCGAGGTTAGAAGTATTTTCTTAAAATAAAGCAAGGTTTATGTATCACATATATTCTGAACTTTGTAAAAATGCCTGATTTTGTTATTTTGGGGGAGAGAAAATGCAGGAAAATGTTGATGTTCAGTATAGTCGACCTACTCAAAAACCTCAATACTACTCTGTTACATTGTTAGCTGATGTTAATTTGTCTAAAGACTGAAGAAAAGTTGCTTTTGTATTTTCCAGAAGAAATTCTTTCACTAAAGAGGGAACGATTTTCTTGTTATATCACTTTTAGGGGTCAGTCATAAAATGAAGTGGATTTCTAAGGGGTATATCAATTGAGTGGAACATATTCAAGAAAATGTTGAAAATCTAAAAGGGGTTAAGAGGAAAATCGGTCTAGATATCCAAGGAGGTGTCCTATTTCATCTGGAATAATTCTGAGGGGTAGTTCTAAAAGAAAATTGTTATGCTCAATAGAAGGATCATATTTTTCTGTAAATGCTAATTTTAGTAGCATTAGATTTTCATTTGTTCTAATTACATTTGTTTACTTTCACCGTCAGGTACTTATAAGTGGTCAGATGGAAGCTCATACGAAGGTGAAACATTGAAAGGATTACGTCATGGTTTTGGTACTTTCAAATGTGCTAACGGTGCTAAATCTTATGCAGGTCTCTGGGTAGAAGGTATGATCTTTATAAATTATGTGATACAACGTGTTGACTACTGTATATCAGAGTATAACTCGTTAGCATAATTAGCATACTGTTGAAAATGTAGTATTGATATTCGTGCACGAGCTCGTCAAGTGGTTTGCTGTATACAATTAAAAAAAATCTCAATAGCTAGAAACCCACAATAAAAACATAAAAATTTCCATAGCGGATCTAGTACAAACAACGTGCATACTGTGCTCTTATTGTCTGTTTGTCTCTAATTTCCCGTAAATAGTCCCTTCACAGAAAATGCTGTATTGGTATTCGTGTACGAGCTCGTCAAGTGCTTTGTCGTATATAGTTTGAAAAATGTCAATAGCTAGAAACCCACAATGAAAACATAAAAATTTCCATAGCGGATCTAGTACAAACGACGTGTTGCCTTGGTGAAGACCAACTGGACTTAAGAATCAAAAATGATATTTTTATAAAGACATTTTTGCCTGGAATTGTCCTCAAAATGTCGCCTATCGTGGATTAGAGTCAAACTTGTATTGGCATTTGCAGGGCTACCCCACAGTCCTAAAATCCTAAAATCTCCTAAGATTTAAAATTTTCACAAAAGTTGTCCTAAATTGTCTAAAATGTCAAACAATTTCAAACATGTAATTACAATTTTGACTTTTTTACAGCTTTGTACTTTAATGCTCGCGGTGCTACATTTTTATCAGGCCTGGATAGATGACAGCCTTTCTACAAAGCCTATTTTCTATTGGAATACATAAATTAAACGGCAAAAAACAAATTTTGGGTTGTATAAATTAAAAAAAATGAAAAATGTTGTCCTTATTTTGTCCTAATTTAAAAGATCTAGTCCCAAAAATCCTAAAATTTGCATCAAATTTTTCCTAAAATGTCCCAAATTGATGTTGAAAAATGTCCTAAAATCCTACTATTTAAGCTCAATTTTGGTCTGGGAGGTCTGCATTTGTTATATACTCAGGGATTTGTGTCGAGTAACAAAAACTACTCCCTTGATTTCAGGCAAACGGAATGGAAAAGGTATTCTGTATTATGATACGATCGGCACTTCGTACTATGATGGTGAATGGAAAGATAATCAAAAGAACGGCATCGGAGTTCGACGGTAGAAGCAACAACGGCTATTTTTTTTTGACGGATATACCCTATCATTTTGGTAGTAGTACCGTGTCTTCTTCGTAACTTTGGTAGTTCCAAAACACGAGAATAAATTAAAAAGCAATTTCTGTTTATGACGATTCTTGTGCCATCTTGAATTTTCAATTCTTCGTTATAACTTTAGTTTTTCGACTGGGGCTTTCTGGGCGTTTTGAAGATTTAACCTTTTTATTTATCCCTTTATCCTCTTTATCTAAACCTTTTTACCGTATTTTCTGCCCTAAAAGATATCGAAACGGCAACATGTACCAAGGCCAATGGAAGAACAATATCAGAGATGGCATCGGAACCATGAGGTGGTTCGATCTTGGACAAGAATATACTGGCAACTGGATCAATGGTTTGCAATGTGGTCAGGGTGAAAATACCTGGTATGGACAGTTTCTGGTTTCATTCCACATTCAGGCAGCTCTTTTTTGTAAAAGGCCTAGGGTCCTAAATTTAAGGTATTCTTTTTACAAATTCAGGCAGGGTCCTGTCCCGAGGGTCCTGTTTTATAAATTCTAAGATCCTGGATAGGCAGTGTATTGATATGGGGGTGTATTGTGAGTCAATCGTTTATTAAGCAGACAACCTCGGTCCTACCTCGAGGATCCTACTTTTAGGGTGCTTTATTAAAGTTCTAGGGGCTTACTCCGAGGTTCCTCGAGGGTTCTACTTTTGGGGTCCTGTTTTACAAATCCTTTTTTTTAATTGTATTTCATTACAATTTTTCTTCTTTGTGCCAATTATTATCAACGTGTTAGACAGGGCCGTTTTATAATAGCTTTTTCATATATAACCATTCCGAATTTAATTCCTTTCTCAAAATCCTTAATGATTAACGCAAACATTTCTTGTGAGAGATAAATGATTGGTTTTGGTAGCCCTCTAGTGGCATGGGCTTTTCCAGAAATAATCCGTAGGAGGGTTTTAGGGAGATTTTTTCTTGAAGAAATCGTAAAAATATTTTTCTTTTATGAGACGAACCATTATTTCATTGGCAACCGCATACCTTCTTAAACATTTCTTCTGTTTTTATTTGCAGGTACTTGAAACGCGTTAAATCAACGCAATACCCGTTACGTAATTATTACGTCGGTGAATTTTTGAACGGGGAACGGCACGGTTACGGCGTCTTTTATTACGCAAGTGGTGCCAAGTATGAAGGGGAATGGTCATCCAATTTGAAACATGGTCATGGTAAATTCTCCTTCAAGAATGGATGCGAATTCTCAGGTATGTTGCTTGCTATGTTTGTTTTTCATTTCTCTCGATCGATCATGCACAAAATGACGTAATTCATGAAATCCATTACGTAATCTTTTCTACGGAAACATCCCAAAAAACCGGATGTCGGCCACCAGTTTTATTGTTAAAAAATCAACACCGGTGGAAAACACCCGGGTGTTTCCGTATAAACCTAATGGATATCATGAATTTCTGACCTCGGTTCCTCCAAAATGCTGCAAAGCTTAAATCCTAGAAGACATTATAGCCGCGTTCAGACTAGACGCTTTGCCTTTGGTGATTAAGTTTGTACATTCTATTGCTTTCCTATTGTGTCTCAGTCTGATTTTGTCATTAGGGAAACCAAGGTCGGAAAAGGATTCACTTTCTGGTTTCAAAAAAAGTTTTAATAAGGTCGTTACAGTTTTATCAATTATTTTCTATTTGTGCAATTAAGAAAAAAAACCAGTGAAGTTTAAATATCTCTAAATAATATAATAATTATTGTACAAATCACCAGTATTTAATTTTCGGTTTTAATAATCAGAATTTCAAGTCCGTGAAGGGCGATCGTCAGTTTACTGGTGATTTTGTATGTAAATGAAAAAAGTTGAAAACTCTCTTTAAACGAAGAGATAAGTTAAAAAATATCCAATTACAAAGCTTAAAATAATGACAGTTTCAGTAAACAGTTATGTATGTTACACTCTTGTTACACATCAACGTGAGGCTCATTTTGAGTATTGTCAAAATTGTATAGTGCTATTTTTTTCAGAATTTAATACTGGCTGCTTTCCTTCCAAAATTGAGATGAAAAGCAACAGTAATAATATTCTTTGCAAACCATTTACCAGGGTATGGCTTCGTGTAATTCTGGTTCGTTTTTAAGTGCTGAAATAATTAAATATTAACCTCCCCCCCTAATATGTCAATATGTTTAGTATCGAAGGAGGTCCACAATGGTTTGGGCCAACGGGACAGGGAAAGTTTTCTTGGAAGGGGGCCTTGGCCACCCTGTACCCTGGAAAGTCTTTTTGGTGGCCACCCTGTACCCTGGTGGTTACAGCACTGTTTCCTCAAGTTACTAAGATTATTAATACCAAGACCCCGTCGAATCTCTACAATAATAAGCCGAAACTTATTAATATCACGAATCTTTACATTTCTTTGATCATCCATTCCATGATTTGTAAATTGGTCGATACCTGATACCACACGAGTTTGCTGTTTTTGGCCACGCTTAATTGTGAGCATGCATTATACCAAGATGGACCATGATCTCCTGCACAATCCCTTTCATAACTACCGTCATTGTCAATGTCATCGGTTGAAAACCCGAAACCATTCACATTCTTTTTGTTACTTATTCCTTCAAATGAGGTGTTTCCTTCGAGCGAATTTTTATCGAATCGAATCCGATAATCATTCCTTTCATTCTCGATATAAAACGATCCGTATTTCGAGGTTGTTTCTTGATCATTGCCATCTTTTGCCCAAACCATGATATAATATTTTCCAGAATTTGTAATTTTATGAATGCGTTCGTTGCCCAAACGGAATTCTGTAGCGACGTCACCAAAACCCTCTCTGTACTCGTCCCACGAGCGTTCGAAATTCTCACTCGTTAGCAGTTTCTTCCGGAAGATTACCATCCAACCGCCTCCATTGACCTCCATGTTGCATCTTACTTTTGTTTTCTTTTTCCCCATCAAGTTCACCTCGTAAACCTAAAATATGAATTACACAAGGTAAAAATCTGTTTACCTATTACTTTTGGTAACGCACTAGAAAAAAAACTAAAGCACGGAACGTTGTTTTAACGACCAAACTGTACGTTGTTTGGACGTTAAAACAATGTCGAATGACGTCTACGGTTTGCTGCTCTTTAAGTCCACATGCGGCAGAACGATAACTCAAAATCGCTCACTGCTGAAGAATGTTGAAGCCAATTTGTCGGTATAAAAGGCACTCCGACTGCCGAGTCAAAATGTGTTGAGATTGAAAAACGTTTACAGTTTTTCAAACCAATCAAAATAAAACAATTCATTCAAGAAGTTCTTATAGAAAAAGCCGTAGTTTACCTCAGACGATCTTGCTCCTAAAAGATACCAATCCTGGCACGATTGTATATCAATGAAATATTGAACATCTGTGGCCTGTACCAACCCTCGTTGGCCTGTTGTTACATCGAAAAATAAACATTCAAATGTCCCTGCATCTTCTCTCACAACGAACGAACGACATTTGGTTGCCGTGGTTGCGCAGATGCTTACACATTGCTGCTTGAATGGAGTCCTTGCTTTATGGTAAGGATCTTTAGCTGGTATGCCGTTGTCAGATAGTAAGTGATAAGTCGGTGAAGAATTCGAGGTGTTGGCGTGGATCAGTGTTAAGAGCAAGATTTGTATTAATTTCAAATCCATTTCCAGTCAGAATCTTCTTCTAATATAATTTGCTTTAGTTCCTCTTGATACTGGCTAGACAACTTCGTTGATGGTCAAATGCAAACTGTTTATGACTTTTCCATCTTTTATGGTTAACTATAATTTTTAATATTCCTTCGCTCTGTGTGTAACAGAATTTGTTTGTTACATCACTTTGACATGGTATCAAGCCAGGATGGTTTTCATTTTAAAACACTTTAAACAGAAAAATAATCAATATAGTATTCCACGTTTCCAATCAGTGGCTATGACCTGCTCTTTTTGTTAACAAACTCTGAAAGTGAAAAATTTAATATTATGCATAAATAATGTATTTTCCCGATGTATCATATTTTATTCAAAATGAATCCTACCGTTTTGATTCAATCCTATTCGGAATGAAGTGAAGGTTTTAATTATAGCCTTGACCTTAGGTGCCAAACCCTGTTTATATGATTAATTTTTATCAATCTAAAATTTGCGCTCGATTTGATTTTTCTCTGCTGAATGAAGCTTGAATTCAAATTAATGAATGATTTTTGACGGCTAAAAGTTCTTTGCCCTAGAAATTTCTGAAAGAGAGTTTAAGAATTTCATTTAAGCATTTACTTTTTTTGCTGAGCTTTTTTTTTTTTTGAAGAAATCATTAGTATGTGTTGGTTAAATTCGAAGTATCCCTGGACTTAATAAACACATTGGTCTGTTCATGTCTTAAAAACATTCCTTGTTTCAAAGTTGTCAATTTCTTCCAAGAAGAATTTAAGTGAAAAATATTACCTAGACTAAACTTGCAGTTTTGGAAAAAGCACCTTTTTTCATATCGATGAAGCTACCTTAAGCGAATAATAAATTAATGCGGAATTAATTAGCAGCATTATATTAAAGCACCTTTTGAGATTATTGAAGGATAAAAGTTTCTTTTAATCATCATTCGCATTAATCAATTCCATTCCGCGATATCTTGGAATTTAAGCCCATTCGCATTGATTAATTCCACAAAACATAAAGATTTTCGGATTTATTCTCTTAAGGTAGCTTCAGAAAACTAATTTCTTTCCAACATTTTTCAATAAAAGAAGCTCATCCCATATTTCAAAGTTACAACAAAATGAAATGAATCTCATCAAAAAAGGTGTTGTAACTTTGAAATAAAGATTTTGCATTGAAACTTTCTTTCGGGAAGTTGACTACTATTTTTATACCGAAATTTAGCGCTTCGAATTTTCATCAACAATTTTGACACATTAATGACTGTTCATTATTTATTTCTTGCTGATATATTTTTTATGAGGCCAAAAATCATCCAAATATTTCAAAGTTAGGAATTTTTCACTAGATTTCAAATGAAATGAATCTCAAAATTATTGTAACTTTGAAAAACAGATTTTACATTTAAATTTTCTTTAGAGAACTTAGAGAACTTTTTACTAGCATCTTTGATAATAGGATTTTAAATTTTATTATTGGTAGTATCTTTTATTTACACCCCTGGGGTGACTGGGGTGAGTCTGAAAAAAGTGAGAATCGGTTCGAAGGAAAAGGATCCACTGGGGTGGAAATTTTAGCCTCATTTTTCACCGGGGTTAGCAAATTTATATTCTACATGGAATATATATTCTATGGAATTATCGCAATCTTAGTCATTATTCTCTCCTTTATTTACTGCATAGTTTAACTTTAGGAGAAGTTGGTAGGTTTTTCAATACGGTCACACACAAATTATAATACCGTCTGGATAGGAGCAAACAGGCTCGGACATTTTTGCGGAATATTGTCCAAATTTGTTTTTACCATTTTCATGCGCCTGGTCTGTATACATGTGTAAAGTGGGTGGGTTAATTTATTTGGAGGGGAAGCATGGGCAAAGGCCCATACGAGGCATCCTTATCAGAATGAAGATGATGGAAATAAACAATGTTTTAGGGTCACATGATATAGTAACCAAGGAGGGTTGGACGGGCATAAAATTTGTAAACTCAGCCTTCCTAGATTGGCTAAAACAAACTTCTTACAATGCAAATGACTCAAATTAATTTTTGAGATTCTCTAGTTGATATATAGTACACTTATTAGCATTCCATTTAACAAAAGTCTTGTGACCGGCTTCAACCGGTCTCTTCCCAAGTAGTGTGCTTTTTGACCGGGGTGGCATAAATTCTGTAAAGTTTCACCGGGGCGGACAGCTTTTATTTCAATTTCTCACTAGGGTGGAGATCACTCATGTTCTGGGTTGAGTCATTTCTTCACTGGGGCTTAAATTCAGGTTATTATAGAGCATTTCTTTTCACCGGGTTATTCACCAGGGCGGAGGGGCGGATCTGACTGGCTCACTGATTCAGGGGTGTATTTCACAGTTACAACTGTTGAATTCAAAGACTTCAAATGAAATGAGTCTCAAAAATATTGTAACTTTAAAAAAAGAGATTTTTGATAGAAGTTTCGAGAAATTGACTGCTATTTTCATACCGGAATTTAGCGCTTCGAATTTTCATCGCCAATTTTGACAAAATCACTTTCTCTATCATCCCATATTTCAAAGTTAATTCAGGCTCGGATTTAACCAATGAAGGAGAGCTCGATAATTATCCCATTACCTTTTATGGAAACTAATTACTCTCCTTAAATAAAAGAAAGAAAGCCTACCTCCTGTATCCGACACTGAACTTCTTCGTACTTGATGCAACTGCAACAAATTGGTTCAGATATTATTATGAAAACCGCAAAAAAGATTTACACGTTGCAAAGAAAAGAAAATTTCAAGTGAAGTGAATTCCTTCCTCTTCGAACTGTGATAAAAATGTATTTTGTTCGTAAATACTCTAGTTGACGTCAATTCTATTTAGGTTCACTATCTTGACGTCACTTTTTAAGAAAAAACTCTGCATTTTGCTTTATTTGTTACAAAAGATTATTTTCTTTACATTCTGCTTAGTCAGCTCATGGCGATACATAAAAAGACAAAATGAAATTTCTTAAAACCAAAATGTAATCATGTGATTGATTGTTTGGTTAGTTTTCAGCAAAGATTTCAACTGCAAGCTGAAATAACTTTCCAAAAGTCGTTCAAATAATCTAAAGCTTAATTGAGCGTTTTTTAGACGGTTGTTTCAGCTTCCATATACAAATGCCCCAAATTGAAGTGAATTCGGATCATAAACATAAAATTCAAAATCAAATGAATATCTTAGTGAAATGAAATCCATTGTAATATATTGCACAATTTGAAAGATGAAGATGTTAGAGTATAAAGATTATGTTATAACATGCTTCAAATAAAGGGAGTGAGTTTGAATAACAATGGAATAATAAAAAATATATGAAACTGTACGATTTTTCTTTGAAATTAGCAAATGTTTGAATGATATCATTATATTTCTATTTTCAAAGCAAAAATGTAGAGGTTTGTTGATCATGATGTTCTGAATGTTTACTGAAATTTTAATGAAAATATCGTGCTTTAGAAGCTGCTTTTTCATGAGATGATGACTTCTACGGATGATTTCTGATGTTTAAATATTATTACTTATGGCTCTGATTACAACTCCGAAAGCAAATTTCAATTCTCAAAGGCATTTACCATTTTTTCATCTTTTCACATTTGTTAACGACTTCTAAAACTTATTAAAGCTGTGAATCCCATACCTTACAAATGCCTACCGCTTCTATCATAAGTGTATTGTAACTTTGAAAACTAGACTTTTATGGAAGACAAATAAAATGGCCTTCTGAAGAATGTGACAAAGCAACTCCCTTGCACTCCCATGTTAACTATGCCATAATTTTCAAAGCTACACGAAGTTGAACAAAACTCAAATGAAATGAATTGTCAAATGTGGTGTAACTTTGAAAAAGTGATAAATTGTGACACTTCAAAAACAAATTTTGCTTGAAAATAATATATTTTGCTACAGTAGCTTAGGATCTTGATGTTAACATTTAAAAAAATAGATATTACAATGAATGCCCCCGTCCTTTGTTAAGAGCTGCTAATAAAATCAAATTAATAGAACAAACCAACACATCACTCTAACAAATTTTACTCTACTTCAATAAAATTATGATGTTGGAAATTGCGTTAATAGATATCACTAAACATCATTCTTCAAATTAAATAGCTCATCTCCTCTTTGTCAGAGTTACTATTGCTTTCTATGGGATTCAAATGAAATGAACCATAAAACGTGTTGTAACTTAAAAAAAAGACTTTTAAGGAATTTCATGTTAAATGGACATTCAAGTCGTTCAAATTGTTTATATTTCATACAAACGATGACCCAGCTTAGGAGGCTGCTCTAATTCTGTCCCAAATATGTTGTTCTTCAAACGAAAAAACACATACCCTCTTTATCAGAGTTACGACGTACTTCAATGGGCTTCAATTGCAATGAATCCCAACCCCTTCTGCCTTAAAGTGTGTTTCAACATAAAGAGAGACTTAAAGAAACTTAAATTTCGACATTTAATAAGTTTTCGCCAGCATTTTTTGTGAATTGTTATTTACCTTTTTAAGCATGTTTGTACCCATGACAAACGGGAAACATTATTGACCGAGGTGTTGGTCATTGTCAGTAGATGTTAGTCGAAATGTTTGCACCCTACTTTCAAAAACATTCGTGTTGATTGTATTCACGAGAACCATGACCAACAAGTTTGTGTATTTTTCCAAAAAGCGTAAATCAAGCGAGCGGCAAGCGAGAGGTCGTGGGTTCAATTCCCACTCGATTCGTTACCTTTGAGATAACTGGGAAGTACATTAGTGCAGGATCTGTCGATTCATTACCAATAAATAATATGCACTTGTTCTCACTCAATAAAAATTTAGTTACCTTTCTTAAGATGTTCACTTGTCCATATTTTATTTTCTATTTCTTTTTGTTTTCAACCAACATTTAGCAAACTTAAACTGAAAAAAAGAAATTTGACGTCAGCTTAATTTAAGTTCACTCTTGACGTCAGTTACATTTGATTGTGCATCATATATCGCACATCGCCCAACAAAATCAAATCAATTTTGAGAAAAAACTTCTATATGACAACTCGAAGAGTTTCGTTATACATTCTCAAGAACTTATTTTTCTTCAATATGGCCTCTCTATTCATATCAGTGAAGAAGTGAGAAAACTTGCGTTCTGAAGACTTTGCCAAAGCAACTTGCGTTGTTATTGACATTTTTGCAACACATCATTCACTTCATCAAAATCAAATTTTATTAAAATATGGATCTTCTGCTTATAATGTTGAAAATTGCAACATTGGACGTTTTGGGGGTCCACTGTTTTAATCTGCTCAAAATTCTCTTTTAGTTAATTTACGTTTTTAGTTCTGTTTTGTTCTCTCTATAATATTTTTCGGTTCTTTCCTCCTGGCGGGTGTGGAGAGCGAGAACCTGTTAGTGTTTGTATTCTATGTTCGCGTCATTAATAATAAATAAAAAAAAGAAAAAAAATAGCATTATGGCAGCATTGAGTAAATTGTTCCGAATTCCCTCTTGGAAAGAATGATTCATTATAATGTTTAAAATTACAATTATTAGTTATCACTAAAATCATCGTTGCTTGTTCAGAGGTATTAAAAACCCAAGCAATTGAAATAAAAAGATGACTCTGGTTCATTAGAAACTTTGATCAAAGGATTTCTAACAATTTTAAATTATTTGGAAAATACATTCCATATTGAAGCGACACTCCATATTTTTATTAGTCGAGGTCCTTTCTACGATGTCAAATTTATAGAAAGCAGAAGTACAGTTTACTGTGAGTAAGCTTGGTCAGCGAAATGATGCACCATTATCATCGTTTGTTTTCAAAATCTTAAAAAACCTCGCAGTTCTCTACTGAAAGATAGATATCACCGAGTCAATCAAACTTTGAGAAAAGAATTTTCATAGTATTTTTTACATTACAATCTTTAGTTTTTAATATTGAAATTTGTTTCTTTCTACGAGATATTTCCATTTACCCTCAGTCTCTTCAGAGTCAAAAAATCAAAGACGTTTTCTTAAAGAAAACTTCACTCTGACGTTTCAACTTTGAAACAAGACTAGTATTTGTAAGGTTACTGTTTCCCAGTTCACTGCCCTCTGCTCATATACTCATCCCCTCTTTATCAGAGTTCTAAAATGATATTCAAATCAAATGAACCTTCAAGTGTATTGTAACTTAGGAAAATCAAGAATAAAACAACTTCACGAGTATTTCAACTTTGAAACAAGAGAGATTCATTCATAGCGTTATAATCATGAGCTCATATGAACCAACACATCTTTCAAAGTTACTGAATACATTGATATTCAAATCAAATGAACCTTCAAGTGTATTTTAACCTCGGAAAAGAGATTTTTGTACGAGCGTGGTTAGGGGGCTTCTGACCAAATATTCCACCTAGTCGTGTCGTGGGGTTTGAGCCCAAGAGAGGCCAAGGGCGGAGACAACAGGTTACAAGACAATGGGTATATTAATTAATAACATGTTAGTTACATTACTAAAAGTCAAACTCCATGCTTCAAAGTTGCAAGTGAACCAAACAAAAAATCCAACTAAATGGGGCCCAGCTTTTTAGCATATTTTGATAAAAGGACTATTAGAAACTTGTTGAAAAACTTACAACCGTCATTAAAACCAGAATGGATCAATCAAAAGTTTTTTATTGCATTATTAGAATACAAAAAAATGGTTTATACAATCCATATTTCATTCTTCATTTCTGTGATTCTCTCTGCAAATAGCATTTAATTTTTGGAAAGAGAATTATTTGACGTCAAATCGATTAAATCGACGTCAATTTTTCAATAAAGAATCTACTGAACGCTGTCTTGAAACGGATGGTACATTTTTTATATGCTCAGAATATCTGTCAAGCTTTGTTTCCGATTAACTCTTGTTTTATTTTAGCTGTAAAATTTATTTTATGAAGTGAATTTTCAAAGGCTCTCGTATTTAACCCGTAAAGAAACTCGTTATAATTTAAAGAACTCACTGTGTCGAAGATATTTATCACAAATGTTCACAAGAATTCAACTGCATTTTATGGATAAGACTGTTTTTAAACCGGAATTTAGCGCTTCAAACGTTCATCGACAATTTTGACAAAATCTCTTTAAGTCTCACAAAAGTGTTGCGACTTTGAGAATGAGATTTTGTTTCGGGAAATTATCTACTATTTTTTTCTTGATTTTGCGCATCGATTATTCATTGGAAATTGGCAAATTGCTCATGCTGACATATTTTATGCGAGGCAATCACATCACATTAAATGCAAGAAAGATCAATAATTTTGCAAAGTTTATTATTCTAAGAACTATATCCAGTAAAAGTATTGAGTGATCACTGCCCGGGAGGGGGGGGGGGGGGGTAGTCATACGGTTTCGCGATTCAGGGTTTCAATATAGGTGATTTTATGGAATTTAATTTGGTTAATTTTAATGGGTTTTAATTTAATTTCGCGAATTACACCAAAGCTTCGCAAAATGAAATCTTCCCTGTGTATGTTGACAACCGCTTACTAGCTTTTTTCAAAGTTACAAAAGGAAGACGATTCAAATAAAATGAATCGTCGCCATTAGCAACTGATAAAAGTTCGTTTTGTGGATGGTTTTCAGTAAAACTCAGTGAATTGAAATCATAACGACACAATATTTTCCTAAGGGCAAACAAACATTTAACTGTGGTGAAGAAAAAAAATTGAGAGCGATGATCTGAAGCTGACTCAAAATGTACTAGAAAATGAGAATGAAACACTATATAGTTTGAAATATATTACAGTACGAAGAGCTAAACCGATGCAAAAATTTACTAATGGTATATTACTACATAAATAAAATGAAAAATAGACACGTGCTATATAGAAGCTGAAGCTGAAAGGAATAGAACCAGGTAAGACTGTCTACAGACAATAACTTCTAGTAGTGAATTAGAACAATTGTTGACATCCTCAAGAGATTACGAGAATAAGTTGAAGTCTAGGCGTTTGATAACTTAATAGATAATTTAAATCTAGAATAAAAGAAAAATAAACTAAGAAATATATTTCCGATAAACTAATAAAACTTAGAGATTAAGTGCATTTTTATATGAAATCTGGACTATTGTAATGTAAGTTTGACTAATAGGCAACAAATTAGGTATGCGTAAGATGATACAGTATTGGGCAAGTCCTAGAGATATGGAGTGATGCGATAGTATGGAGATTAAATGAATAACGCTTATAAGTGATATGAATAAATGAATAAAAGAGAAAACAAAAAATATTAGCAAACGTTAAATTTATATAAAGATATTCTAGCCAATATTGCATGAATATAATCTTTTCCAAACTCTCGATCAGAACGACAACCTTTCAGATAAAGGACAATTTGAAGAGAATTTGAAGAAGATTGTTTGAACTAATACTCAAAAATTTTAAACAGCAATGACATCATCCAATACTTGTACGTGACCTTTATCGGCAACATTTGATAATAACCAATTTTAACAAACTAGAGGAGGTCTAATTAATCGAAAATTCCTCCTAAAGTTTTTTGTATACTTTTGACTTCTGTTTCTATGCTAGAGTTTGATTTTACTTTTCTTCCACTTTTACACAACATGAAATATCATGAAATGAATATACGGAAAATAAACCATTTGAATTGTGTATATTGCATGAATTACGTACTGTAGGTTAAATACCATTTTCTAGTACCCGAATGCTTCAAAATTCCTTTAAAGAAAGCGAACAGTCTAGTTAAAGCAGATTTTCGTCCTTTAGAGGAATTTTGAAGTCGGTTATTTCAAAGATCTTTTTAAAATTTTGAATAAATTTCTGGATGCTACAAATTCTTCCGCAAATTCTTCATGGACATGCAATCCTTCCAAATTTCAAAGTTTGTTTTTAACTCCTATAGCGGTGTATATTTTTCTTCTGGTACAACCCTCTACGGTTGAAAAACTCCTTGCTATAATTTTTCTCGATTTAATCATATTTACAGTAATGGACCATATAATCATCTGTGGTTAACATCCCCGTAAACACAAGACGCTCTCTTGACGTCCATGTGACGTTTAATTTATTAGGATGCACCGTTAAAACCGCTTTATTAGCATCTTTCATTAAAGTTACAAAGGAAAGACATTTCAAATCAAATGAATGGTCGCCATTAGCAACTTTGATAAAAGCTCGTTTTAGGGATGGTTTTCAGTAAAACTCAGTGATTCTTCAAAGTTAACTATTCTATCCAGTAGTGCGTGAACATCATTTTTTCTAAGATCTCGATCATAACGAAAACCTTTAAAAGATTACCATTTTCTAGTACCCGAATGCTTCAAAATTCCTTTAAAGAAAGCGAACAGTCTAGTTAAAGCAGATTTTCGTCC
>JAUJPO010023565.1:0-19354 GCA_032270745.1 Tiaropsis multicirrata | reverse complement strand
GAAGGACAACAGATCAATATTTCTAGGAATGAGATTTTTTCAACTTTTGACCAACAGATCGAAATTTCTAGGTCAACCATGCCTGGCCACAAGGGAATAAAAAAAAGGTCCTCGCCGGATGCTTTTGGTTGTAATGCTAAATGCCTATACACAATTAAAAGCTAAAAAACAGACATGTTTCTCTGCTGGCTGCCTGGCATCTTTATTACAGTCTCTAATACTTTCCCTTTTTTTCTATTTCTATAGTATAATTTCATAAAAAATATGGGATCATGGGGGAGGGGAACAAACAATCAAATAACATTTGGAAGAACATGAAAAAATACTTCATGATAGTCAAATAGTCAACCAAAAATAAATACTGAATCTGAAAGTACCACTTGACCAGTGTTTCATGGTTGCGTCAAAAACTACTCTGATATAGGGGAATTCCCATCCCAACATTCCTAAGCTTCGCAATTATTCACGTTTATTTAATCAGGGGGTTAATCGGAGTGTTTTGCATCTAAAATAAAATAAAAACAAAATACTATGTCAAAAAAAGTGGCAAGAATCATCTTTAATTTATTTTGAATCATGAATTATTGGATTTAACTTTTTCAATTTTTCTTTTGCCATATATCCATTTACCATTAAAATAATGTTTTGACTGACACCCGTAAATCATACTAGTACCTATTCTCTTCGAGTTTTGTAGCCTGAAGTCCAAGCAAACAGGTAAACCTAGAGGATCAAGGCTGCAAACCATAACAAAGATGGCGGCTCAAGATGGAGCTTTTTCAGGTGAAGGATCTAATCAACCTATTAAAACAACCCCAAAAGAAGCATTGGTTATGGCTTCAATCCTAAAAGAAATGGGGATCAATGAATATGAACCAAGAGTAATCAACCAGATGATTGAATTTTCATATCGTAAGCTTTTATTTTTACATTTCAGGATAGACAGAGACAGACACGTTCATAATTAGGGGCGACGTCCATATTCAATCCTGCCACGCGTAACGGGAAAAGACCGTTAGTTTTCAAACATACCTACCCACCCCCTTAACGGTCTTTGCAAAAATTGACCAAAACCTAACATTTTACCACCACTCGAACCGCCACCATTCTTCTTTCTTCTAGATTATTCACAATTTGGCAATCGATTTTACGCTGAAAACTGAAAGTATGAGTGGAAATCGGCAAAGGAAAACAAAATCGAGACGAGTCTCGATTACTCAAATAGAAGTCTGAAAGAATTGGCGGACGGCGTTGTAATTGGTCCTATCAAAGATTACGTCATTTCAGTGAAAAGAAATTTGCATTTGGTGAATTTGGCGGGTACTAACAGTTGTACAAATTCGGGTAGGGGAAATCCCTATGGACTGCATAATACACTTCATATAGTTTTTTTTGAGAGAAAAGAAAATGTTCTGATACATATAGAAGTAATATAGGACATATAGCATAGTCAGCGAGACAATGGGAATAAAAATATACATCATTTTACAGTACAGTTTTTTTCCACTATGGCAAAACTATAACATATATATAGACAAATAAAAATATGTGAACAAGTCTAGTAAATGCTGAACTAAAAATCCTGAAATATTAATATGAAATCGACACTTTTTCACACCATTTAGGCTTTGTATAGCGCAAAAAAAGACGAATCATGAAATAACGTAGCCAAGACTAGAATACAGTATCAAACTAAGTCAGAATGAACAAACAAGAAAAGGGGTAAAGCGAGTAATTCAGGTATCCCTTTGATGCTAATGACAAATACATATACATGTTTTTTTATAAGCATAACGTTTATAAGCATACTGAGACCTGGATTCGGTGAAAAAATAAGCATATCATAAGCATATCAGTGAGCTTTGGTCATTGATCATGGGTTGTGTACTTGGGAAGATTCATTTATCTTTTCCATTTAAATGGACCTTGGAACAATTCAGTGAATGAAGAGTTTGCTATTTTTGCACTCAATTTGGTGACAGAAGAATCTACAGAAAAAATCAATCTCATTTTTTTCAGAAAAGTAAGCATATCACAAGCATAATTTGAGCTTGATTCCAAAATATAGGTAAGCATAGCTGAGCCTGTTTTCCAAAAATAGTATGCTTATAAAAAAAAATTGTAGCGCAAAAACACTTTTTTAACGTAAACAACTTTTACACACGTAATCATATTTCTCTGCTTCAGCTTCCGTCAACTTTCCCAAACCGACACATATAGTGTGGAACCATGATTCTTCCTCTTCACACGTATCACAAGAAATCCAGACAACATTATCGAACTCCTCAAACTTGTCATCGTTAATAATGCATTTATCAGCACGACACTCCTCATTTTCATCGCCGTCGTCGTTCGATTTTCCTGACCTGGCTTTCTCTCGCATAAAATCATTAATAGTGCGTCGCGGTCGAGAAGATTTCGATTTTGTTGTTGTTTCATTCTGCTTTTTCCCCTTCGTCGTTTTTTGCTTCTTTTGCTTAGGTCTGGGCGGCTCGATAGATGGATCGGTAACAGCTTTCCTTTTCATAGCCTTGATGGTATGCCCATTAACCTTTTTGTGCCTAGAAAGGGTCGACGCGCTCGAGAAAACTTCGTTACAAACGTCACACGGGAAATCCTTGGACTTTGGCGCCTTCTCTTTTTGTCTTCGATGGAACAAACTTTTATGTCGTTCTTTTTCAGTTTTTGAGAAAAAAACGAAAGAAGGACAAAACTCACATTTGCCAAGATCTTTTTTCACTTTGGAAGGTTGTCCGTCATCATTATACTTTAAGCCAGTCTGATTATCGCGATTAGCTAGGTTAAGAAATGTTTCGTAGTGTCCCGATAAAGTTGAACTGTTGATTGGAGCAAAGAGCTTCATTTCATGTTTTGCAAGAAACGACTTCACCTCGATGGCTTTCCAATCCTCGCAACATTTTCTATCAGAGCATTTTTGGAAAACGACTTCGTTTGTATATCTTTTCATATGAGCAAACATTTGCTTAAATTCTTTATTGATATCAGTGTACAGATGCGCATCTCGTATTGGTGACTTTAGGAAGTCTTTTACTTTCGAGTAGTCATCAAAGAGAAGTTCATCTCTCCCACAACTGATTACTTTCACTTTGATTGGGAATCCGTCGAATGTTGCATCCTTCCAGTGATTCGAAACGTCGTGCATGGCTTGGTCGAAGAGTTTAGCCTCCTTCTCGGCGATCTCTTCCTTTGATAGCCCTGATTGTTGAGAAGGAGGTTTATCTTCTCCTTCAAGGCGGGAAGAAAGAATTACTCCTGTGAGTTTATTGCTAATCGGAGACCATAAGTGTTCCACCGGGTTATAAGCGGAGTATCTCGCAGCGTATGTCATTACGGATAAAAGATCCAACTTTTTCTCACGAAATAATCTATAGTAATATAAAATGTTTAGTAAAGATTTCGGGTTGAAATCAGGACCGTTGTCCGAAAGCACTTGAACAATAGTTTTTCCAGACTCGATATGGCGGGTAATGATGGGAGCTAAGTCGGATATATGGGTGGCTGCTGTGGTACTGTTGAATCTCTGGGCTCTAATAAAAACATCAGCGGTTCCGGAATGAGGTGTCGTCAAATGGGCCCGGCCAAAATTATCAAAAACTAAGTTTTTCCCAAGCGTTTTAAATTGTTCAGTGTTTTCTTTGGCGTGATGCAACGAGGAGAACAAACCCCCTTCTTCTGATTTTAAGAAGATGGTTGGAAGACATGAATCATCATTTATGATGCGTGGCTCTAGATTTTCCGAAAACATGACTATCTTGCAATCAAAAAGTGAAGCAAACGATTCAAGAAGTACATTAACTGCTCCGGGCTCAAATTCACATTTTCGGGATAGAAAGCCATCAAACTCGTCAGAAGTCCCATGAAAATGTTTCTCATAGTCTGACTTTTTCTCAATTATGTCCTTCACTAGTTCCTCTTGGAGCAAGTTTCCCGTGCATTGAATATTCAAGTGAATGTTCATTTGATCTTTCAAGACCGTTAATAAGTCAGATTTTACTTCGGGTTTCATGGATTCAATAAAAGTTTCGGTTTGCGTTGGTTTTTCATTCAGATCGAAAGCAGACGATGACTGAATAAGGTGATGGGTATCTTCGTCTATATTAGCTGAAAATTTTAAAAATCAAAAGGAACAACTTATATTCGATTCCCATAAGAAAAAATCAAACATTATCGACGATATTTGAGATAAAATCGGTCACCAAGCCCTAAAGTTTGAACTTTTACATTCCCCCAGCCTTAATTTGGAAAAGATATAACAAGAAGATGTATGCGTGAAGCAAGCTTACCGGCTTTATGTTCCAAAGTCATATATCCTGATACGTTAAGGAGATACCCAGGGACGGGAAAATCGTGATCCGGAACATTGGGTCCATCCTCATTGAGGAAGATTCGTTTGATTTGGTGATACCTTAAACGAAGAAAATTTCATGATTTGGTAGCTAATCTACAATATTTCCTCTAGAAGAAATTATAATGCTTAAATTAGAAAACGACATTGCCTACAAGGGAATCATTCGTTTTAAATTTATAAAAAGTTCATTTAAAAAACTTTTTCTAGGTACCTTGAGACGGCTGGTGGTCCAACCTTCACCTTGGCCATATCGTCGGTTGAAATAATAGCAGACTTGTCTGAAAACATCGTTGTGAACTCTCGACGATACTTGTTCCGGGCGAATAAGTAGTGAGCATCCTCGTGATGTTCTCGGTAAGAGTTTTTCTTCACGCCAACTCTCGCATTGATGAAGCCCTTGTAACGGTTGCTCGCAAAAAATCGTTGGTTTGGGGCTTCAAAGAACCTCCTGACGGACGAAAGCGAAATGCCGTGCTCTTTCAGTCCTGTTATGTTTTCATGTAAGTGATCCCGGATTTGTTTGATAGTCACACCTGAAGAGTAGCCAGTCTCCGTTCGCCGACGACATTGGGCTGCAAAGCCATGTTGCTTCAGGAATTCGGATGCAACGTCGACGATATTGGGGAACAACTTTACTAAAGGAGGCTGACCTCGTTGTTTAGGTTCCTTAGGTTTCTTTGAACCGGCACCTGATCTAGGATTCGCTTTTTCTCCACTATTTTCTTCCTGTTCCTCGACATCTTTATTATTTAAGTTCTCACAGCTAGCGAGGAATATCTCCAAAGCACCGGGTGTGTAAACGAATTCATGGAGGTTTAAGAAAAAGCGCCCTTTTCCCGTTTTGAGCAAAATGACCGGGCAAAGAGTGAGAAGCTCCTCGATTCCCCTCTCACTAAGGTCAAGTTCATCTGCAGGCGTGACAACGTTTGTACTCAATGTTTCTAAAGCCTTTGAAAAGTTTGATCCAAATTTATCGATGTTCTCTCCACAATTTTGGAGGTCGATCATCTTATCAAAGACATCGTCCCACGATACGTTGGTCCCATTGAAGCATTGAACATAAAATAAATCTTTTAAGGGCTTTAAGTCAATAGCTGACGTATCATGTTGTTGCTTGATACGCCGCTTCAAGGACTTACTCAAGAAAGAGTCTTTTAATAAAGACATCATTTGAGACAGTTGCACTGTAAGATCCTTAAGAGCAGTGCATTTCTTCAGCATGGTTTCTGACAGTAGGGATGTAGATGCGGCCTTTGGCGGTGTTAGGCTAACAAAAGTGTCCGCTAGCTTTTTAAAATTAGATCCAGCGAGCTTTATATCGTTTATTTTTTCTTGAAGTATAGATTTTCGATTCCGTTGTTGACTTTTGACGTAACTTTCGATCATTTTTGTATAATTTTCGTACTCTACAGCAACACCAATTAGAACTTTAAGAAGGGAGTCTTCATATCTAATTTCATCTAAAAATTGGGTTGATACGCTGAAGGCATCGAAAAAGTTTTTAATGAGTTTTTCTTTCCGCTGGTCAATGAAGCTATCTTTATCATTGATGATGGTAAACGAATCTGGCGTTGATGTCGTGGACAAAGAAGCAGGGACTGAACGTGGTGGAGGGCTTGCGTTAGGTATTTGATTTGGCTTGGTCGCATTAGCTGATGAAGATTGAGGTGGTTTGAAATAAGAGGTTATCTTCGATTTAGGTTTTACAATTACTTCCATCTCCTTATCGATGTAAGATTGTCTTTCGATTTTAGAAAGATCGTTCCAGTTGGCCCGGGCATCGACGATGAATTTTTCTTTGGTGGGGTATGAATATCCTTTTTCTTGCCACTTTTTGTTAATGAACAGATCGTATTTCGACGAGGGCTTTTTAAAATAGCCATTGGTGGCATTGATGTGCGATACGCGGTTATTCAACTGCCGGGACATCTAGACAAGATGATGGAAAAAGATTACTCAACTTTTACCGCTTTTATTTTTTATGCAACAAAAAAGAGGGACCTGAGACCATCTACTGTATACAAATTTAGCGTTTCCATAAAAAACGCAAACACCCCTGTGTCACAGACCCGGTGGACCCCCCGCCCGTCCCCGCCCCATTGCCGAAAAATAATCGTCCCAAGTGGGAAAAAAGCCTAGGTAGAGTGAACGGCACTATATACTGCTGGGAAGAAAATGCAAACTGTAAATAAAAAATATATTAAAGTTAAAATCATTTTACCTTTCACCTTTGAATTTCCAATTTGTTTGCAGTTCAAAATGGCTCTCGTGTTCAACGTTTTGAAAGTGTTTTTCAACCCAGCGAACTTTCGAAATTTCGAATTGAAAACATTCTATTGATATAAACATTCTATTGAAAACATTCTATTGAAGACATTCCATTGCATAGCGAAGTCCAGAGAAAAACACTCTCCTACGCGCGGGAAAAAAAGAAACAATTCCAGAACGGCTCAGCTGAACCATAGAGTTACCACGGGGGAGAGCACAAAAGGCTATACTTCGAAAGCACTCTGGAACGCTGGGACTGTGAGGCAGTTTGACAGGCGCGCTCGTGGAAGTAAAAAGTAGTATAAGCGAAGACAACTAAAAATAAAGCTATGGTAAGGACTATAACTTGCTTTTCTTGGATATTGAGGAGGATATATTTTTTTTGGTCATGATTGCCACAGTTAACTCTCACAAGTTGGATATACCTACCCACTAACGGTCTTTTCCCGTTACGCGTGGCAGGATTGAATATGGACGTCGCCCCTTACAAACTTAAAGTGTGACCATAGAAAAAATACTGATATCACCCTTTCATGGTAGGTCAAGTTGTAAAATTTCTACTTCAACTCATATCATCATTTTGTTTCTCTCTCGAGATCAGCGAAATAAAAGCAGGCTAATTAGATTTAAAAAATTACTGGGTGCCGAAAACAATAACGCACTTGTTTTGCTTTCCCACAGCTTTTTTAATTGCTTGGATTTTGCTGTTTTCTCAAAGTCTGTTTGATTGGTATAGTTGGTGCGAACTAGAACCGCATTGAATTCTACTTTCGTTTTCAAACATCAACATTCACAAGACCTTGGAAGTTCGTACCAACTTTGACATAAGTTAGATCGCCTTCCGGGGGATTCAGGGGCATCCAGGGTGTCCAGGTTTTTCAGGAGACGTTCTAGGAGCGTCCAGAGGTATTCGGGGACTTCTGTGGGCAATATATTCCAGGGTTCCCAGGGGTAAAAAAAGGTTAATTTTGTCACCCCTGGAAATTTCCGGGGGATTCCGGGGGTTGTCCAGGGTTGTGAATATAAACGTGGAATTTCCAATACTTTTTTGAAGTTTTTGGAAAACATCTATGGAATTTCGGAACGGTTCTGGGATATTGAATTTATTTCAGAGGCCAAAAATGTTTAAAAGTTTGTGTCGTCCGGAGGGGGTTTTACATAAATTTTGCAGAATGGCCCAACAGAAAACAGAACATTTTTTTGACTTTGAGGCTTTGCTCTAATTCTTTTTGCTTCTTCAAGCTTCTTGTCCCTGAATAGTGGTAGATACCTGATTAGCTAGCTGATTTGAAGATCATCTATTTAGCTAAATCTGGTTCTTTTATTATCTGAAGACTTTTATTTTTTTGTCATTCATTTTCATTCTTTATCATTCAGAGCTCAGCTAGTACTTCAATACAAAAGACCAAGAAATTTACAGAAAGAAAACTTACACTTTTTATTAATAAAGAATTTTCAAAAGCAAAATTACAATTGGTAACACAAAAGCAACACTAAAACAACTGACAAAATCCATTAAATGAACCAAAAATGCTAAAAACCAGACAGGCAAAAACAACCACAGCGCTCAGCTTTGCTTGCATCCACCCTTGTTGTTGACTCGACTGCCCAAATGGGCGGTTGGGCGTTTTAATTCGATCGATAGCCCGCGCTAAATAAAATCATTCCGCGCGGGCGGAAATATCACGCCTAAGCGAAAATACGAGAAAATATAATTGACGTCTTATCAAAAATTTGACGTCACAAACTTTAAATCAAAGAATTATATCAACGCATCGACAACACTCTGGATTAACGGTCATGGACAATCTCTCATGTTACTTCAATGGCAAATGAGAACAAACAAACTTCTAAACACAACAAGAGAAAATCGCTTCTTCATCATTTAAATCTTCGCAATTTATTTCGTAAAAATACCATGTCTCAACCGTCCAGTAAAACCACCGTGCCTGGAACTAATGGAAACAGTGAGCCACCGAAAGATACATATCCTACCAACAACACACAAGAACGTAAGAAGGAGGAATCTACAACCAAACCAACAACAACTAATAACGATACTGCAACGGCAGGAGCAACTGCTGGACAAGCAGCAACATCCAGCAGCTCCAAACAAAACGCATCGTCGAGCTCTGACGCACAGAAACCTCAGCCGCAAACCGCATTCGATTCCGCAGCAGCTTTACTTGCGCAATATGGTTATGGCTTGGGAGAGCAACTCGGAAAAGGTAGTTATGCTATCGTAAGAGCAGCCACATCTAAAAAACACAAACGCCGTGTTGCAATCAAAATTATTTCTAAGAAAAAGGCACCGGAGGACTATTTGACCAAGTTTCTTCCACGGGAGATTCAAGTTTTAAAACGTTTGCGTCATCCAAATTGTATCTCCTTATTGGAGGCTATCGAAACAAATACCCGTATCTATTTGATCATGAACCTGGCTGAGAACGGTGATCTCTTAGAATACATTCGAGACCGAGGACCTATGCCAGATGACGATGCCAGACGGTACTTTCGACACTTGATCACAGCTATTGAATATTTTCATTCCTTGGGTATCGTTCACAGAGATTTGAAATGTGAAAACCTTCTACTCGATTTAAGTTTCAATGTCGTTGTCTCAGACTTTGGTTTCGCTCGTGGCCAGATGGTAAACCCAGAAACTGGAAAACGAAGGCTTAGCCAAACCTTTTGCGGATCTTACGCTTACGCACCACCTGAAATTCTAAGAGGTAAGTGTGAAAATAGACTTTTATGACTATTCGATCTTGTTTAAACAGATTTATATCAGTATAAATTTGTTTTGGATTGTATTGTAGTTGAAATTATTGTAACTTTCGACATTGAACAAGGAATACACCGCATATCAATTAATTTTATAGGTTTAGAAATATATCAATGTTTACATGTTTATAGTAGTACAACTACTTCACTTTGCTTTTCTGTGTTGAAGTAGTTTTGTGGAAGGCTTTGTTTGCTCTTTACTTATCTATGTATCATTCTCATTCAAATTTCAATTAAAATCTTCAGGTATCGCTTATGACGGTACAATCGCGGACATTTGGAGCATTGGTGTTATCTTGTATACAATGGTCAGTGCAAGTCTACCTTTTGACGATTCAAATCTCAAGACCTTATTGGAACAAGTCATGCGCCCTGTTCATTTTTCAAGCCGTAAGAAAATCACAGCAGAAGCTAAAGATCTAATCTGCAAAATGCTTGAACCATCAGTCGAGAAACGATTCACTGTCAAAGAAATCAAAGAACATTGTTGGTTTAAAGGAGAAAAACTTCCACCAGCTGCCGAGGCTGCGTCTGCAGGTGGTGCCCAAGCCTCAGCAACCCAATGAAAGATCCGCTACACCATCCAACAGGCTGGTCCTGGAAGACTTTGTAATAGAAAATACGTAATATATAAGAAATAAAAAAATAAAAAAACATTAAATACCCTAAATTACCTCTACTGTCAACCTTTGATACATTCGTACCCCCCCCCAACCAAAATATTCAGGTCAAAAAGGTCAAACAATGTGAGATTATTTAAAGGAGGAAAAAACGCCTGTAAAAAAGGTCAACAAACTTTCCATCTCCCCCCCCCCCAGTACTAAAATTCCCGGTCTGACCTCTGTTGTAACTATCTCACATGTTTTAGACGTAATAAAGATCTAGGATACAAACAAATAAAATGTGACGACAAGATTAGGTACGTAAGTCATTTCAAAAAAGAAATCGAGATATTTCAAATGGTTAAAAATAAAAAAGACTAAAAATTATCATAACCAAAAAGTCAAAATCGCATTTTTCTGAGAAATAACATGATTTCTCTAAAAAAACTCTCAGATCAATCAGAGGGTATTCTAAAAGCCTTATAGATATTTCAATCTGTGACGTTCGACGACAATTTTCGCCTTCACACAAAATAATTGTCCAGTTGTTTCTCCTTGAGATAATTGATCATTGTGAAAGTAATGGATTCCGAGAAAGCCAACGATACATCAAAATGATTGAAATTGGCATTGGTAACTAGATCTCAAGTAGGGTCCTTTTTATGATCAGTTAGCGAGAAAAAAACCATCTACGATTTGCAAGTTATAATGGAACCCACTTTCGAAGGAGTTGTGACATAAGCAGCACCGTCCTCATCCGACTGGGGTTTCTTATCAAATATGGCGACAGAAGCTGCGAATAGTTCATAATCTACAGTGTTTTGAGGTGCGGCACAGAACATGTTCGACTTGATTCCAATCTATAAGGTATGTTTAAAAGTTATTTAGATGTTTACTGTACAGATTTTTACTGTATAAGTACAAATTGAAACGGTAAAAGAAATTGCTAAACCTTCATTTCTTCATTTCACTGGTGCAAATTACAAATTCAACTAACCATTATTAAAAGAAATGACTTAACTCCTTCCGGAGTACCGACGCCCTGCAACCAGACACAAAATAGTACAGACAATATTTTTGAGAATTTTGAGGATTTACAACCCTTAGGATCATTATTGTAAACTCTCGGGTGCCGAATAAACGGGGGGTTTGCAATTTCAACTGTTGAAAACACTAAAATATGGCAAAAATAGGCTAAAAACAAGCTGGACCTTGCCTGGGTACTTTACAATATTAATCGAAAAATTAATAAAAGGGGTTGGGGTGTTTATTCGGCATCTGAGAGTAATAATTTTCTCAAAATTTCGAAATTCTAAAAGGAACTTTTATCACCCGTACATGATCATATCCAATTTTGCCTATTAGAGATTTAGTGAATCTTTTGACAGAAGTCTACTCCAGACATAAGCCTAAACATACGAACCTTTTCAAGCGGTAAACGAAGTTGTCTTCTAAGTGCAAGGTCACTTCTCAGGCCAATGAAATCTTTCTGGAAGATTTTCTCACGTGCTTGTCGTTGTTTAAACAACTTTTGAACGGTCATGGCCATTCCGGTCTGCAATTTATTCGCTTCTGTCGAATCGAGAGTCGTCGGTTCGATGTTGGACGCTTTCAAGCAGAGAGATTCGACTTTTCCCAGTGTTTTCTTACTCAAGAGAGAGGGCGAGTAACCAATGTCAGATAGAACGTGTCCTGGAGTCAATTTTAGCAAGTAGTGCGGGATACCTGTTTCTTCAGCTAGAATTTAAAAAATAAAATTAAGAGGATATCATCAACCTCCTTGAAGAAAGTAACTCTTTCATGATACTTATTACGTAATTTTTTATACTGAAACCTCCTAAATGTCGGATGTTTGCCAATATCTTTTAACAAGAAAACTAGTGGCAAATATCCGGCTTTTTGTGGCTGTTTCCGTATAAAAGATTACGTAATGGATATCACGAATTTAGAAAAATGTTTAACCTGATTAAATTTTTTTTTCTTACTTTGCGTCTTTTGGGGTTTATTCATGTTCGACAAAAGCGTCCAATCAACATTGAGAACGGATGTGGGTTGTGGCATTTTCGTGTCTTCGGTATCATCAAAGAGATCAAATTCTCCATCGCTGATACTCTCATAACCATCTTCGTTTTTCAGATCAGTTATGGATGTTAAGAGGCTTGTACTACTAGCAGCCGTGGTACCTTCTCTCGTAGAATCACCTGTAATAGGAAAAGATTTACATTAATTTTAGCCACTTTAGATCACTTTTTTTAAATTAATCTAAATATTTGTTGGTAAAAAATCAGCGGAGAGTAAGATACTGGTAATCCATTCCCTGGCATTCTTTTTTTAACCAATTTCCTTCCCAGCGGTCAATTCTAAGATGAAAATTTTGAGATTTTACCCTCTTCAGAGCTTCAAGATTGCCATGTTTCAAATTTAAAGTTAATTTCGATCCATTTTTGGAAATTCAAGGACTTTTCCAGGACTTTGATCAATTTTCTAATCTTTCAGGATGGTTGTCCAGGACTTTCCATGATTGTGGTTGTTTGCACAAACTAGAAAAAAAGTATAAATACCTTTGCTTCTATCCTTTGACCTGTCTCGTTTGTCTTTGTCTCGTCTATCTTTTCTTGGCGAATAGCGACGCGATGACGAGTCTTTGCTACGGGATGGAGAATTTCTGGATTTTCTATCTTGCGAGTTGTCTGGTGACCGTGTCGCCTGTCGTTCCGCACTACGGCCACGTCGCGACGACTTTTGCACAAGCGGCGAACACGTTGATCTGTTCGTGCGGTCACGATCACGAAGATTTTCAGTCCTCGAATTACTGTTCCTATCGCGTTTTCCTTCCGTCTTATCGCGTGTACTTTCCACCGACCGTTCGCGTCCACCGCGCGAACGAACACTATCGACCGAATGATCGCGATGTCTGTCCTTTTTATCCGTAGATTTCGAATCCTGCGAAGAAGAAGCTCTAAGTTCAGGTGTTTTCCGGCCCGATTGCGACGATAAAGAAGAGGGTTCATCCGTAAGGTTTTTGACGGCGGAAACACGTTTATGTGTCGATGAAGAAGAAGAAGTCGAGCTTTTCTTATCTTTATTTTTTTCATCCAAGCTCTCAATCTTCTTTGAGTCCTTTTTGGTCGTTGATGAGTCGTTCTCCGACTTATCCTTTTCCTTTTCCTTTTCTCCACGATCCTTATCTTTATCTTTGTCGGCCCGTTCTCGGTCTTTACCTTTGCTACTTTTCGTGTCTTTGTTGTCTTTTTTAGTTGATTTCCTCGGACTCGAAGTCTCTGAAAGATCAGGGCTCGTAACGTTTGACAATGAGTCACCCTTTAATGAACTCGACGACGACGACGACAAGTCAGCAGCAGGTTTTTTCTCACTCTTTTTCTCTTCTTTAATACTCTTCGACGGGGTAGCCGGGGCACTTGTCTCTTTGTTGTTTGTGGAGTCTTTTTCTTTATCAGTGGATTTCTTCGATTCAGTTTTCGCTGTTTTGATGTCCTTACTTTCCTCCATTTTGTCGTCGGTAACGTTTTCAAGAGGTTGTTCCTCTGGTGGTTTCTGCGAATCTGACGTCTGTTTCTCGTCATTTTTTTTGGACGAGGACGATTTAGATTTACTACCACTACTACCACCGCTACTCAACTTTGAGGATGAAGATTTACTTGAAGATTTTTTCGAAGATTCTTTTCTGGCAGATGATTCGTCCCCTGAACTTTCGTTTTCTCTCGTTGATTGACTGTCGTCCTTCTCCTTCCTCTTTGATCTGAAAAGGAGGAATGACATGCTTTACTTTCAATTAAAAGGGATTGAAAACATTAGCAAGGTTAAGTACACCCGAGATAAATCACGACGACGAACGGGTCCTTACAGCCTATACTCTAGATAGCGCACTGTAGAACAACAATTTTCATGATTTCCCAATCTTGTTGTGACACTAATAAACGGATAAACAATGAATGGATTAAAGAGTTGTGAAACTAATTCCTGACACTTTAGACCTGGCAAAAAAAAAGAAGGCTTCAAAATGAACAATATTGAACAATAAAAGCTTGGAAAATAGGACGAGTTAGAAAAAAAATTCATTTTCAGAGATCTCCTCATAACACAAACAAGAATCTTATAAAACCATACCTGGATCTAGATTCGTTATTTCTGTCGTCACCACCGTCGTCACTATCGTCCGATATCTTGATATCACCTATCCAACCTTTTTTTAATGAGATAACACAACTATAGACATTATAGAGGTTACGTTAAGCGAAATAAATTGAATGATATCACCTATCTAACCTTTTAAGGAGATAACACAACTATAGACATTAGCCAGGTTACGTTAAGCAAAACAAATGACAAAGGACGGCGAATAGCGACCCGCGACCGTTGTCCTACACAATCTAGTGTAATAAAGTGTCCTAGTATGTGCAGGACAATTATCGCGGGTCCTTATACACCATCCATTTTCGATTTGTCTCGCTTTAACGTAACCTCACTATTAATAACCTAGTGACATTCATCAGGCTATCGACCCTATTAAGGAGAAAATCTAATGAATGTCATCTCTTTCCCCTTTATTATCATTTTGGGATCAAATGGTTGGGGATTTTGGCAATTTAGGGTCGAAAACTGCCATTTTGGCCTACATTTGATATAAATTAAGAGAGAAATTCAAAATAATTATTCTCAACTTATCAATGAAACATTACTTTACAAAAAAAGTGAGGGGGTCATGGTCCCCTGACCGTTGATGGGGACCACGATTAGACCGCCGTTATAAAAACTGAAAAGTATGGAAAAGACAATGTTCTATTTTGATAGTAATAAAAGGAAGATCGATTAAAAAATGAAACAAAAATAAGAGAAAATCGGTCTTACTATTATCCCGAATCGGGGATAATTCATAGGCGGGTTGTTGTTGTTTGTTGTTGGCTCCACCACGATTGTTGTAAACTCCTTTATTATTGTTATTGTATCGCCCTCCCCTATCGCTGTTGCTGTTATTGTAATACTGATCATCTTGTTGCATATCCCGGTTGTTATTCCGATTATTATCCCGATTGTTGTATCGCTGTCCACCGACATCATAATCTGAATAAAAACAAGAAAAACGATGATAATTTTCAAGTTAAACAACCCGTTAATTTAAACAGAATTGAGCTGAAAATCTGGGCCCAGAAACATGATTTACATCAAAAGCCCTTGTTGCAGAACATCCCAAAAAGCTGGGTGTTCGGCACTACTTTTGAATTTAAAAATGATGAAACAGATGGCAAACGTCTGGCTTTTTTTTGGGATGTTTCCGTGAAACATTACGTCATGGATATCATGAATTCGTAATCAACAAAATCCGAATGATTGGGTTTTTTGACAATAGTGACACACTTTTTCCTTTATAAGAATATAAGGGTAAGAATTTGATAGAAAAATACGAGTTATGCTCATCCTCAACGATAAAAACATTGTTCTTATAAAAAAAGCGTGTATTCTACAATGAAAGCAATTTTTACTTACCACGCTGAGTGATGTAACGGTCGTTGTACTGATTTCTATTATTGAATCCACCTCGGTTAAAATTTCCACGCCCTCTTCCGCCCCTTTGGCGCCCACCACCACCACGGCCGTAGTTGGTCATCTGGTTATTATCATTATTGTTATAGCGGCCACCACTGTTGCCATCCTCATCGTTGTAACCTGGATGATAGAATTTGATAAATGGAGTCAATATTTTAGGTGAATAGCACAGTCATCTAGGACTGTTAGGCCTACTTTAGTTGGGTGATTTTCAATATCCAAGGATATCTAGGGAGATGAGAATTTGAGAATCAAGGGTATCCAGGGCCGGTTTGAAATTTTCAGCACGGATATCCAGGGGGGCTGGTGTCAAGGGAAATCGACACACTCGACAAGTGATACAGATTTTTTCTGTTTAGGTTTTTAATAAGGATTCATGATATGGGACTGACTGACCTTGTCTTTGATTCCAATTGTTATCATTGTCCATGTTATTGGCCCCGCCTCGGTTACTGCCACCATAATCTTGGCGGTCATTGTTGTCTCGTCTGCAAGAAGTAGAGTTTATTTTAAATAAAAGAGATACAGCGCGCGCACAGATACACAAAGTTAAATTAAATTCAAAGGTTCAAAAGAAGCAATTTTTTTGTAAAGCGAAAATATTCGATTTCCCAAATTTGCTAATGAAAATTTAGATACCCTTCGAAGCTAACTTTCACGAAAAAGGTTGAGAAATCGAATATTTTCGCTTATTATGGCTTTTCCAGAGCTTTTAAATGGTGAGAAGCTTTACTTCAAATTTTAATCTTTTGTTGGACAAAAAAAATCAAAGACTCTTCCCCAAACGAACAATTTCCTCTGATAGCTTGAGCCTTTTACCTAAATAAATCTATTATATTACATCTAAACATCAATAAAAAAACCTTGATATTTCGTAACTTCACTCCACACGCTGTGTTAAATCCTTAGCAATGTATCTTGTTGAAAATATCTTGTTGAAAAAAGCTCTATTCTGAGATACAGAAAAGTGAAAACTTCAAATTTGAACATTCAACGCCATACGGCGTTAATAATAACACACACCTGGTATCATATCGGTTATCATAACCACCATCCATGTCATTGCCCCTATTTATGTACCGCCCTCCTTGTCGCGCTGTGCCGCCCCGGTCAAATCTCTGGTTACTCCTTTGGTTGTTTCGGTTATTGTTCTGTCCGTATTGGTTCTGCTGGTTATTATTTCTCCAATTATCTTGTTGATCATTATAGTCTTGGTTTCGGCTTCCGCCTCCCCGGTAGTTCTCATCATAATTGTTTCCGCCCTGGCAGAAATCGTCCCGCCCATCACGTCCTCCCCGGTTGTTGTTCGCGGGATAATCATTATTATCGCGATTATTAAAACCACCGGAGCCAGCTTTCCAATCATCATCACGGCGTCCTCCTCTATCATTATAGTTTCGTCGGCTACCCTCCATTTCGTTCACACTGGCGGCACCGTCGTCGAAATTTCCACCAGAGCGGCGCTTATTCCCGCCTCCACGATTATCATTGAAATTACTATCACCACGGTCATGCTTTTGCGAATTACGCTGCTGTTTCATTGTTCGTTTATTACGATGGTCTTCTTCATCGTCTTCAATGCTGTACCCTTCGGATTCTACCCCTTCGTCCGAATATTCAACACGCTCTTGCGGTGGAGTGTTTTCCCGTCTTCCCTTGTCCTTGTTTCGAAATTTACCACTCTCCCCCTTTGATGATTTCTTTTTATAATGCACTTCTTCGGCGTGCTCGTCCTCTTCCTCGCTGTAAGATGGAGAGCGGTGTTTTTTGGATTTCTTTTTAGGGCGCCGACTCTCCTCCCGCGGGGACTGCACTACTTCATCACCGCTCGAGCGCGCGTGTGACTTGTTCTTCTTTTTCTTGTGATGAGAGAAACTTCCACCGTCGTCGTCGTGACGGCCTTTCTTGAAATCGTTATCTTTGTCCTTGCTTTTCTCTAAAAGTAAAATGAAAAACATTCAACAATTATCCAAAATATTATTCAACAAACTTCCACACGTGACGGTAATCGTGCCTATAACCTACTCTTTATAAAAAGTTAGTTTTACAAACCGAGAGAAGAAAGAAAAATGTTTCACGATTATCGCAATTCTCGGCCTTATTCGCAAAAACGTTGATCAAATTATTTTTTTTCTCCAGAAAAATAAGTTTCTGGCTTAATTTGCGTTAGCAATATTTTACTAAAAGAAGCATGATTTTCATGAAATAATCACATAAGCCCTGGTTGAAAGTTCCCATTTAAGTCTTATTCATCTATTTTAAAGCGACGCAACAACAGCCAGCATAGATACATTGTACACTTACTTTTTTTCTTCGTTTCTCGTTCATTGTCAGTAGACGGCGACATGTATTCGGTTTTGCGACGGATTTTTCGGATCTCATCTTCTTCGTCATCGTCTTGAATAACATTTTCATCGTAATTGTTGTCGTCATCAACGCGCCGTTTCTTGCTCTTCGGTGCATGGTCTGGCGATGATTTCTTCTTCTTACGATAGGTTCGCTCTATGTATGAGAACAGTGAAAGAGATGGTTTGGTCAAAAGTTTGGTCATTTTTTTCTGAGGTATCTCATTATATTCTTCTTTCCAGAGTCACAAAGATACATATTAAAATCAAAACAAGTATTAATGCTTGCCACAGAGTGCTCAATAAAACAAACAAGTTTGATTAGAGCTAATATACCATAAGTTAAAGGAAGAAAAACTCAAAACATATATTTTTTAAAACTAATAGTTGTTCACACTCATCAGTTCACAAAGATATATATATTTGCAGTGAAAATTATTTCTAAACCTTAAAAAACCTCCCTTTTTTGTATGAATTACAAAACGTCACCTTTGTAATAAAACAATTAAAATTAAATTACACAGGGTTTTTCAATGGAGGTCAAAAGAACAAAATAAAATATGTTTTTTAATGGAGTGAGAGACGCTTAGTTCATTCATGATTCAAAAAACAAACTCACTTTTGACCTAACTATCCCTTTAGTTAAAAGCGGTGAAAATTAAACTAGGTCAGCGTTATTATTAACTAGGTCAGTGTGTGGACACACACACACACACACACTGTCAGGCGACTGCATGTTTAAAGAAACTTTAAAAATGTAAAAAAGCGTGGTCAAATCTGTTGCAAAAACTTCATGATTTCACTTTTTTCAAGCCTTTGAAAGAATATAGATACCTCTAGCCTTCGGCTTCAACTCTATAGTAGTAGATCCAAAATTCATATACTGTATGTACATGTAGCCTTTATTATGGATTAGGGATTTATTTATTTCTGGAATGGTAGCGGAAGTTTTGAAAGCGCAAAGGCATCAAATTTCTTTAAAAAGGTAGAATAATTTTTTTTTAGTATGACTCTGATAAAACATGGAATGAAAAAGAAAACGAATCTTTTGATTTTTAATGACCTAGATTGGCTAAAAATTAGTCTGGTTTTCCTAAGTCACAAAATGCGGTAAATGTACGCGCGGGCGGAAATATTCTTATATTCTTATAAAAGAAATGCTACAGCAATGACAGGTTTGGCCTTGATATAAATTGTAAGAAATAAACAAAACGAAACCTAAGCGAAAGTGCAGTACTACTGACTCTCCATCATTTAAATTTGGATAAAAAAAAACAATTTGTTTTACAAATAACTTCAGAAAAAAGTAAGCTGTAGGAGTGAGCAAAGTGAGCTCCATAATAAATACCTTAAGTGGAGAAATTTTGGCGTGGAGAAAATTTGGCGCAATTGGCGCAAAATGCCAAAAACCGCCAAATTAA
>JAUJPO010023454.1:0-19368 GCA_032270745.1 Tiaropsis multicirrata | reverse complement strand
AAAAATAGCAATAATCAAAACAAAGCAAATAATCATTCTCACTGTAGTATTTTAGAATCAAATGCACATAAATGTTTTATTGGTGCATAAGGACATTACACTGACATATATTATTTTAAAACACTACTATTTTAACTTTGAAAAACCTCAATAAATACAGCAACAAATATAAGCATAGACCACATTTATGTCTACCATCCATCTTGTGTTCCTTCATCTGAAAAATGTCTTTGAGCCGTGGGTACACATACTTAAAACATTAAGTAATTAAATTTACTTTTATAATATCTTCGTTAGACTGTCCACAGATGGTAAGCTTCAATTCAAAGATTTTCAAAACAAAGCAACAAATGCGCTATATTTTGCGTCCTTTTTTCTCAATCGGAAGAAACAACAAGATTTTTCTGGCGAGCAAGTCCGCTACGTGAATCAACAAAAGCCCCTGCGGGGCAATTAATTTTTTGACTGATTTTGCTTCCAATGATAGGTAATCAAAGAAAGCCGATTTGAATAACATTTATAAAGAATTTAATGACCATTTAGGCTATTACAGAGAAGTTGATTCTCCATGTGTTTTACTTACCTTCCCGATGTAATGTATGGTTGGTAGTCATGTGTGTAAAAATACACTGATCTGACAATGTATTGATATATCTTTTTGTCAACTTTTTCATTGTTTAAAACAAAAGTAAAATTTCAAATTGTTCATTTATTGATCACCATTATCTTCTCCTGGAATTGGGTCTATTTTTTGATCACATGATCAATAAGTGAGCAAAACAAACCACATGCGTGCGCAAGTTCAAAATGTAAACAAAAGACAAAAACAAAAGACTTCCAGACCGGGGTTTTTATACTGACTATGTTGGTAGCCGTGTGCTACCGAATGAACAAAATCTAAATACCGAACAGAAGGAATTATAGAAAAAACGATAAAATCTTGTATCAAATTAACAAAGGGAATACTCTATGTACATTTAAATTTGGGATAATATGATATATCAACTTCTTACAAATAATTATTATTGCGATAAAATAAAATGAATTTTTACTTAAAATAATAAATTGTCCTACATGTTGGGTTGCTATAACTTGACCTATGACCTATAGGTCATTTCAAAACCTCAATGCATTACGGGTAGTATATAACTTTCCGCGCGCAATAAATGAATTCTCATTGGTCTAAAATCTTCACGGTTTACGCATTCAACCAATCGGAACGGATTTATTGTACACATATCACCCGACATGTATTAAGACTAATATTATGGAGCTAAAATAACGGAACCTCCCGTTAAAGATTTAGGGTGTACACTTTCAAATATAATTTTATGGAACCTCCCTTTACAAATTTAGGATGTACCTTTTAGAATATAATTTTACGGAACCTTCCTTTAAAAATTTAAGGTGTACCCTTGAAAATGTCATTTTAAGGTTAAAGCTCTAAAATATTTCTACGAAATTTGTTTACAGATATTTACAAAATTCAAAAAAATTTACTATCTCCTTACTCCTCGTCTTGTTTTCTGTAAGTTACGCTTCGTAATTGGTAGAAAATGTCCTTTCGTTTTTTTTCTTCAAATACATCATACAAGTTCGTCGTTCTCGAAGAAGGGAATTTGCTCCAAACTCTCGAACGAACCCAAAGTATTATTCTTGTGATTGTGTCTTTGTAGATCACTCAACCACTCAAGACTAGCTACCAACTTCTGTCCAAAATAACCCTAAAGCAGTAGATTTCTTCTCGTGATCCGATCTAGTGAAACTGAACCATTCCTTTCAATTTGATTCTTCTATAATTTTTTTGATAAGCTTCGCTTCATCAGGGTCTTTAGCCTGGATACTTTCACCGTATCCATGAAAAGGTAGAAATTCACTGGTGGGTCTAAACGCTCCTGTGTATTCGGGTTCATCTTCGTGTCCTGTATGTAAGATGATTAAAGTGAAATCTACACTACGGTTAGTAAAATTTGGAAAAGAAGAAAACCTCGATATGAATGATTATACCCTGTTTCAGTAGCTTAAAATGGGATCCAAATCCACTGGGGTATTTTTATGATACTTTCTATGCTTCTATTGCTGAGATGTAAAAGTTAGCCTGTGTATTCCCAAGGTAGCACTGACCGATTTCTTTCGTCAGTTTTCGATTTCCAGCAAAGCCTACTTTTAGACATTTTTTAACTAGGATAAAAACTTATTTTAGAAAAAGCGAAAAAAGAGGTCTAAATCTTATTAGGAATTATCTTCACCACCAGAACTCCACAGAAATTGCGTTCCATTGGATGATTATATTCCCTGTAATACGTAGTGTATAGTTAGTAGTAAAAAAACGAGATACCGTCTTCTGGATGGCTTTGTTTATCACTGTGTTGACTGATTCGTTTGACGTCATCTGACGTGACGTATCGCGGACCATTGTTGTCGCCCTTCACGACGTCTTTAATGGAACGAGATCCTTGTAATAAATAATAACAAAGTAATAATGAACTATTTACAATGAGCGTAGTAATAATATAATATAATATTGCGCTGCTTGTAGTCTATTATCACTAGAGCTTGTCATGATGCGCATCATAAGGGTTTTGAACAAGATGACAGCAAAGAGGGCGGACGTGTTTTTGTTAGCTCTTCTAGTTGTTATATTCTAAACAAGTTTTTGCACCAAGAAAGAATGCTTTATTACAAGTGATGGCATTAGTGTTACTTTTTATTTGGAAAATGGCATTATGAAAAGCAACAACCACATTACAAACTGTTTATTTTTGAGAAACAGACAGAAATATGTTTTCTCGAAGAAATCACTTGGCTTGTTGCTACTTCTTCTTGCTGGAGACATTGCGTTAAACCCTGGACCAACCTTAAAGGATGATATCAACAATTTCTGCACAAATCGTGGGCTAAAAATGTTCCAAATGTCAGGTAAACTCGAGGAGGTTAAAACAATCTTGACTTCGAACAACCATATTGGCATTTTTGGTGTGACAGGGACAAGTACAAGAAAGAGGATTATGAGATCGAAGGCTATAATTTTGAGACATCCAAAACGGACAACGTTTCATATGTTGGTTTTTGGTATTCTCGCCAAATCCGCCAAATTTTGTTCCCACTAAAATCTTTCCGCCCAGATTAAATTTGTTACCCTAAGGTAATCGAAATTGTTAATACCTATTGAACGACGATGCAGAAGAGCTTCGTTGCTTTGAAATTCTTGTTGTTTGTTTTTGTTCCTCTTCAGTGCTTTTGGTGTCAAATCTTTGAGTGAAAGTGAAGGACTCCCTATGAGAGAAAGTGAGATTTGTATTTGTTTGAAAATTGATATTCTTTTACCTAATGTTGGATTGTAACTAAAAGAAATCTGCTTTATGTTTTTGTCACCGTGTGTTCCGTGTAATGGGCTTTTCAAGAAATAGTCCGTACCCTCATGTTGAGCAGGAAGTCGGACACGCCCAGAGGGGTAATTTTGGTGAAGGGGGTGGGGGTGTTACAATCAGGATAACATCCAGGTGAGTATGCGTGAAAATAGAATATCCAGGGGACATGGGTGCTAATAATCGTATCCTCAGCATGCAAATCCTAGAAAGGGGGGGGGTGTAAGAACTTTGGTACGAAATCCCGGGGATGTATGACTTCTTTCTGCAAAAGTTCAATCAATACCATGTAACAAAGTGTCGACTTTTCGTTAATTACACGAATCTCACCTTTTGGTAGTGATGAAGTGGATTGAGGTCTCAATAATTTTCTCTCATCGTCATCAAACCCCATGTTCGGACTTCCTGGATCTGTCAGTAAAAAAAGAAGTTAACACGCTATGAGAAATTGTTGGCTGAAAAACTTTATTATTTAGGAACTCCATTGAAATTTTACAAATCATAGCTTCGTGCCTTCCCCCCCCCCCCCTTCGATACTGGATCTCTTCGAAGATGATCTGAAGGAATTTTAAGAATATTTGTAATTTAATAAATAAAACATAAAACATCAGCCTGGTTTATATTATCTACTGTCGTAACCCATGAAATGGCGACGACGAACAGCAAAAATTGTTTAACATCCCACCCACCCACTCATCAATGCCATCGATCATAAATCATAAATCATGCCTTGCAATAAGATAAGATAGTATAGTAATCTCGAACACTCCCAACGGCCTCGTAAAGATTTTGACGGAGAGTGTTGACTTCCAAATAAGGAATACCAGCAAAAGTAACACTCTCCTCCGTCAAAACTTCCTTGTGAGGTCTTATCGGATACTTTAAGGAAAGAATTTTTCGCAGAATTTAATTTCGCGGTTCAGCCATTTTTGCGTGTTTCGCGGAATTTAATTTCGCGGTTGTCACTCAAAACCGCGAAAGTAAATTCTGCGAAAATTCCTTCCCTTTAAGGTACTCAATCTGAACTTTCAAACTTAATAATTCAAACTAATAATTTGAAAACATGTATGTAGGAGTTACCTGTTGAAGGAGAACGAGGAAGGTCTTCTAATGCTTGTCGTTTTGGACTTTCTTTTTCTAAACAAAAACAACAATCCCAATAAAACAACGTCACGTTGTTGTTTATCCGCCAGCGACGGTGGCCGAGTGGTTAGAGTGTTCATCTCCCGTTCGCAAGGTTGTGGGTTGAACCTCCAGTCGGGTCAGACCAAAGACTTGAAAACTGGTACTCGCTTCTGTCCTGCTTGGCACTCAACATTAAGGGATTAGAGCGAGGGTAAGTGGAGAAATCCAGGGAAAGGAGTGGCGCCTTCCTCTACCTTCGCGCTGCGGGTAGATAGCTATCGAAAAGGGAGCCTTCGGGTCGCCCTCGACTGCGATCGAAAACTTACTTACTTACATTACACCAGGTAATGAATATGAATTTTTTTCTAGGCACAGTTTAACTCATATAATTCGAATTCCTATAATTGGAAAAACTCATACAATTCGAAAAAAACCTTCCGCCTTCAGACAATTTCGAAAACTGTCTATAATAAAATATAACTCATGTATAACTCTAACAAAATAGCTGTTTGTTGCAGCTAAGGTATCATAGCCAACATCAACTTTGGAATTTGACGATGGTTTGAGAAATATATAAGTATGTGTATCTGAGCTTGCCCAACAGACACACACGACGTTGTTTTAACGTCGGAACAACGTCGTTCTAACGACAGAACGTTTATTTGGACGTTGAAATAACTGCTGGGTATGCTCAAGCTACTCGTACGCTGGAGTAGAAAGTCCTTACCTATATTTGGTAGATTGATATAACCCGGTGTTTGGTTAAAATCTTCTGGTATTTTCTTTGCCGGTTCATTCCAAACTTTATCATAATCATTATGTGTTTTTTGTGGTGTCTGCTGTGACATTGTGACACGGTCGTACCCTTCGTGACTGGAGGGAGGGTTGGATTCTGAAATATCTCCTTCTGTTATGAGTCTGACTTCTGACGGTAAACGATCGTAGTTGTCTGCTGTTGTAACGTCTTTTGCTGTTGAAAATGAGGAGCAACAGTTTGTTACCATTCAGGAAGTCCCACACCCCCCTCCCCTTTTAGTCTGGTCGAATTAGAAATTTACCTTGCGAAAAAGCCATTTTTGAGGTCAAATAGAAATATTGTTGAATATTGATGGTTCAAATATTTTCAGATCAGTATAGAAATCGGCTATACTCGCTTAAAAGTCTTCTATATACGGTATAAATCATTTTGTTAGAAATTGTTTTGAATTTTCGCCCCTTAGACCCTTGTCTAAGGAAAAACAAACTTTTGCTCATAAAGAATTTCCCCCAAAAGCCTCAGAGTGAGGCTTCCAGTATCTTAATCTACATAAAATTTTGGTTCTGACGCTACCAAATATTCGTAAATTTTCGCAATGTTGACTTTTTAATTTTACAATTCGGCCAGAATTGCGATCACGCTAAATTTCAAACTTAATCATGAGGGGAATGAAAAATTACCAAATCGAAGTTCTTCTTCATGCAATTTGGCGATACAGTGCAAAAATTCGTATAATCACACAGCACTCTCCAATCTCTTGTCAAATCGCGATCAGGTCAAAAAATTAAAAAAAAAATGTGTCTTTTTCAAGTATATCAAAGAAGCCTGTCCTTCTAGTTCAGGTGATGTGAAATTGAAATAGACTTTTCAATAATGACAATATTTTAACCTTAGGCTTTAGGGGGGGGGGGGGGGGGTGGGGGGTGTTTGTTTAAAATAAAGTTGTCGAGTATGTACCTTCCACTTTTATGTAAAATTTCGAAACATTCGCCAAAAAGTAGTCTATAAAAAGATTGGGTCGGAGAGGTGAGGTCCATATATGCCCATCATCCCACTTTAAAATTGGATTTGAGAGGTTTGTATACCATTATTTTGATGAAATTGACCTTTCAACATTTGAAATACTCTGGTGAACGTAATTCTTTCTTCAACATCAGTTTTCCAACAGTTCAACATTATGTTGTAGATCCATTCTGGACAATCTTCAGGCTTAGGTAAAAGTACACCCTATTTTTTGAAATAAAGAAAAGAAAGTATAAATAAAGCTAAAAATAATTTAAAAGCTAATTCTTTCATGGATAAAGCTGAATTTCCGAATTTGAAACCGAGGTATTTTCTAATTCAACCAATTCGGGCACATTGTGAAGTTGTCTTTATTAGGCCTAATTTTGCCGTGTCGATATTTTTCCGTGTCAAATTGATCAAGATCGGTAAATGAACGGCAGTTAGAAATTCTACTTGAAAAGGATTGAAAGAAGCCATTGCATTGACGAACACTTTGACTTTAGACGGTCGATCTTTTTCCGACTAAAATACTTTCAGGTCAGAAACTTTCGCGAAAAAAAAACTTTTGCGGTTTCGCGGTTTTTTGGCCTTTTCGCGAAATTTTTCAAAATGTCAGGAAGAACCTCAAAAACCCTATCAACGCAGCAGAAACACAACATTATTTCAACATTCTTTCAACGTCCAAACAACGATTTTTGTACGTTAAAACAACTTTCACTGTCTGCTGGGATGGGTTAGTTAAAGGTCCCTCTGGGTTAGTTTTGCCATCTCTTTCTAATACTAATCCTTTTTTAAAGAACATTAAAATTCGAAGAAGCCTTCTAATGTTCTTATAGCTTTTTTGGTTTCAAGCCTTAAAATGTTCTTGAAATGTTTTTTAATTAAGTCTTTTAATTCATGTGTACATAATCAAAAAGGAAAAAAAATGTTCTTATTTTTATACTCTTGATTCTCCAAAGCCTCCAAATGTTCTTAACATGTTCTACATTTTTGAACTTCGAAGCTTTATGTTCTTAAATACTTTGTTCTTATAAAAAACGTGTAGTGGTGACGTCATTAGTCAATATTTATTCAAAATATGAATTCCATCCCAGAAATACCATAATCAATCCATAACATGAAAATCCTCCTGTCAACATCTTTATTTGCTCGGATCATTGTATGCTATCTTTTTGCAATGTCATTAATTTATACTGTTGGTCTAACAGATCAAGATGATTTGTATAACAGATTCGCAATTACCCTCTAAATATGATGCATATATAATAACCAAAAGCCTACTGGTCAATTCAATAGATACCAATGTGTCAGTGCCCTCATTTGAGGCCAATAATACTTTATATTCGTATTAATTTTCGCGAGATTAAATTAATACGAATTCGCGATTTTTTGCCCTTTTCGCAAAAATTAAATCCACGTGAAATTTTTGAAACCACCATTTTAACAAAAAAGGTGTTAAAACCATCATGCAATTTTGGTAAAATATGTCCATTTTTAGGGTCGTTCACGAAATTAGTCACATGCGAAATCTCTTAAACTGCTCAGTCGCGACTAAAGTAGCTAAAATTTAAGCCTCTCCGAGAGCTTTTCAAATTATAAATCTATAAAGATTGTAAGTCATCACCTATTGTCAGAGTCACTTCAATGAGTCTTCAGCCACGCGCCCCAGCGAGCTTTGAATTTCTATCGTGGGTTTCAAGAGAGAGTTTGACTTATTACTTAGTATACACTTGTTTTTTGTGTATCATAAGTCAAACCCTCTCTTGGTACACCCACGATAGAAATTATTGTTTTTGTAGAACTGGTTTTTCTAAAGAGCAATCTTTTAAGTCAACCCTAGTACCCAGTAATAAAACAATACAATGTATGAATGCACCGCGAAAACATTAGATTGTATGAAGTAGTACGATAGTACGAATCAAAACAAATCAAAAGTTCCCGACCCACCATTATAAACTTAAGATGATTGAGAGATCGGAGTGTGTACTATATTCTCGGGGTTCAACTAAGTTTCCGGGGTGTTGGGGTGTTGGGTTTTTTTTTAAACATTATTTTAGTGTGTTTCGTAACAGCAGACAATTTCGGAAATTACACCAAAAGAGGTTGATTTAAAAAAAGGGAAATAGGATGCCTCTCTTTCAAAGAAGCCCCTTAACGATCTTAGCTTTTTCGGTTTCAAGCCTTAAATTGTTCTTAAAATGTTCTCAATTAAAGTCTTTTAATTCATGGGTACCTAATAAAAAATGAAAGAAATGTTCCTATCTCTATACTCTTGATTCACCAACATGTTCTTGATTTTTTTTGACCTCGAAGCCTTATAGAAAAAACGTGTATGTCAGACTGACTGAAGGTTAAAAGGTATATCTCGTTTGCGTATGCACCCCTTGGAAACTGCCATTTCAAAACATCATTTCTGCATCACACATACCTTTTTAATAAATTCAATAACTTCTTCATTTCCGTATCCATAGAAAGGTTGCAATGCAAAGCTGAAGATTTCCCACATAACAACACCAAACGAATAAACATCAGAAGCCACCGTAAATTTGCCATACAATATGGATTCAGGTGGCATCCAGCGGATGGGTAACATTGCTTCACCACCAACCTGTGGAACAAAAAGCACACCTGGTAAGTTATATTAATTATATTGTTTTACAGCGTGAGAGATAATGCTAACTTGACTCAGAAACTTTCACTCCTTCCCCAAAATGAACATCCTCATTTCTAAGAGCTCTCATTTTTGTTCTATCATTATTATTGTTATTATAATGGTATACAGTCGAGGCACGCAATAGGGCCTCTAAACCGATCTACAATTATTGAATTACAATGGTCTTGAATCATAACGTAGCGGGTGTTTTGTCCAGCCATGCCTCGATAAGTCCTTTCTTGAATCCTATGATTAATTTTTATCTTAACCAAAAAGCTAGCCTACTAGTTATTGTTTGATACACAGTCTGTAAAAATCTACGTTTGCCTTCACCTACCTGTTCGAATATTTTACCCAGAAATCAAAATTTACGATCACGCAAAACTTTCCCTATACCAAAACCACTGATCTCTGCAACTAGCTCTGTTATACCGGCCAGTAATAAAGAAACCCGATTTGGTAAAAAAGAGAAAACAGAATCGATATATTGTATAACTCACTCGATAATAATCAGAATGATAGACATTCCTTGACATTCCAAAATCTGCTATTTTGACCATCAAGTCTTTTCCCACAAGACAATTCCTTGTCGCTAAATCTCGATGTAAAAATTTCTTGGATGCTAAATATTCCATACCAGCAGCCACGTGTTTGCAAACTTTGATCAGCTGGCTGTCATTGAGATATTCTATTGAAAAATTGTTGACAAAGTCTACTTAAGTAGTGTAGCAACTAGAAACGGCTGTGAAATGTATGCTTTCCATTTATCCACATTAGATTTTCAGAATTATCTTTGATCTTTGTTACGGTTATAAACTACAAACATGTTTTTTGTTCTATTGATTTTATTTCAGAGCTAGATAGTAGCTTATATTATTCAGGGTCTGTTGGAAAAATGGTCACTTCCATCCGGCATTAAATAGTAAAAATTGCAAGGTTACTGTCATTTATTTACTTGAGGTTTCTTTTTGTTGTTTTCAGTATCATCCTGGTTTCTACACATTAATTGTTTTTAGTGACAATCTTTTTACAAAAAACTTTCTACTCGGACGGAATGCTCATCTTTTCAAACAGTCTGTTACAGAGAATCATCTTAAAATCTTTCTACTCCATTAACTACTCGCTACTTCCCCACCATCTTTACCTTTACTGTTCCATTGTCGTAAGTATTCATTTAAATCTCCTTTCTCCATAAATTCGAAAATCATGCAGTATGGCTCCTCTTCTGTTGACACTGCCAACAACCTACAATTGAAGAACAATGAAAAGCTGAAAATTAAAATGATAGGATGAAATTTTTCGTTTTGACTTGTGGGTGAATTTGCAATAAGATTTCTTTAATTTAGATGTTTTTGGGATGCCGACTCAAAATATAGATATATAGGTCCTCTCCATGAGAGAATGGGTCCTACTTCTTTTGAAGTAGGGATTCCTCTTTTTCAAGTAGGAAGCATAGCACTTTCCAGACATCGCCGGCTCTGTAAGCGACATTCAGATACCATGGTACATAGTAGTGGCACTCGAACTACACCGGAGGGCATGCTGCTCTCGCAGGCGTAGAACCTCTTGAGTGCCACCACACACCACAATGTCTGGCATATCTACCCACACTCTTGTATCAAAGTTATGGTACCCAATTTCCCTCACATGGTATAAATTGATCCGGGCGAAGGTGCATTCACTTGCCAGGTGAACCGTAGTACCACAGTGGGAATCGAACTCGGGCCTCCTGGACAAAAGTCGAGAACCATGACCACCGCAACACTATTCCTCAAAATAGAGCTGCGGAATATACCATCGCGCTGCGAAATACCGCAACGTTTAAATCCAAATTCTGTTCTTTTCCCGCGAGCGACGTCAAATTCTGTACACCGCGAATAAATACCGTAAACTGAGATTGATAGATCAAAGATTTCTATCTTTTTGCACCTACTTTAATATATTATTATGTTGCAATACAGACATCAAAGCCACTTCTTGGTTGAATGATGCTTTTGCGACGTCCGATGACCCTTCTTTCAAACATTTGACAGCGACGTCTGTGCTTTCTTCACCTTTTACAACTCCATGTACACGACCTAAAATAAAAAATAAATTTTAATCACTATGTCTGGTGAAAACTAGATGTCAGGGAAACGGAGGCTGCTTAAACACTTTTGAATCGAGTATTTAACAGGCGCGTAGACAGGGATGGTGCAAAATGTGTGTTGGAGAGCATATTTTTTACGATGCATTAATTATCTATTTATTTTTTCAATAGTTAATGACTATGTCATAAAGATTTGCACTCCTACACAAATTTTGCGCCATCCTTGGCTACGTGCCTGTTTAAGAAGTATTGGCTGAATTTATTTCGGGTGGCTGAATATAATCTTTTAATTTTTTCTGTCGGTAAACACATTACCGAAACTTGTGCTACCTAATTTAAATATTTTGGGTGGGTTTAATTTCTCGAATTTGCCTGTTTTTGACCAAACTTGACCATATTAGGCCAAAAATCTTGAAAATCGCGAAAATTAATCCGCTTAAGGTAGGTTTTAAGATTCCTTTTACATCTCCATTTAAGCAACCCACTTACCTTGAAACACTTTTCCAAACTGTCCTTCGCCAAGCTCTTTCACATACTCGATACAATCCACGGGATATTGAATCAATTCTCCAGGTTTGGAGCTTGCCAACAACTCCATCAAAGGATTGACGGTACTATCTGCACTTCTGATGTGCTCTCTAATCGACGTCATATTTGAAACATACTCCATTTCTGTTTGGTAGAGTTTCTCCTTCTTTAAACGTTCGTTACGTCGATAGCAACAGAATATGACACATAAAATGAAGACCAAGAATGCGGCACCTCCAGCGGCGCCGGCGATTATTATAATTTTCTTGTTATCAGGTGGTTTCGATCGATCTATGAGTTTGTAAAAATTCAATAAAAACACTCTCTGAGTTGCATAAAGAAAGGAGCTATTCTCTTCATTTAAATAACAGTTTGTCGGATTAACGTATTTAACCTCTTCCGTACTGGAGGTCTGCACATTTAAAAAAAATCGTAACTTTCTTTACGACGTCTCGCGCGACGGCGCCAAAAACCTACCTTGTTCAGAATTTGTCCTCTTTCCAATGATAGGTGAAGTTCCTGAAAACTCTTAGTTCGGAAGATAAAGCCGGTTAAAGTTTGACCCGGAAATTCAGCGTATGACTAGTGGCTAAGAGTGAAAAGGTGTTTTACAAAGACGAAAGAAAACACAAAGCTCTCCTTTTAAGCCACCCTTGGGAAATTTGAATTCCCCATCAGGTTACCGAGACAAGGGTGTCTTTTACATCAGTTCTTTATCATGGTCGAAGGCACCATTCTACCCAGCAGGAACACAACATTGTTTCAACGTCAAAATAACGTACTGACGTTGAACACAACATTGTTTGGACGTCACAAAAACAATGTTCACCTATGTGACTTTGAAAGAATAAAATAGAAAGAGTTCATACCACTTCCTTTCAAGAGTTTCATGCACCTGACATCTGGATCATAAGAATATTGGTACAAATTGCATGTCAGCAATCTCGATGCATCAATATGATAGAAGTTATATCCTTTGCTTAAAAGTATAAAATCTATTTGTCCTAGCGCGTACGCTACTTGCGAGTCTTTATTACATGTAGTCGCCAGATATTCACAATCTTCACGGCACGGTTTTAAAACGGTGTCGTCTGAGGTACACTCTGGCATAACGAAAGGACACGCTATACCCTCCAGAAGACTTCTACACTTATCGTCAATTTTTAAATTTTTAAAAATATTGAACAGAGCAATCATGATTCTGTCTGTTCCGTTCACTTGGTATTTCTGGTCAAACAACCTGCGTGGCGCAGTTGACAATATGCTCTGGTTGAAGCTGTCTGCGCAAATTGTTCCAGTGTATGCCAAGCAGGTTCCATTCTTTATGCCACCCTCACTTGAAAGTAAAAGATAAATAGTTAAAGTGTTTTCAAAGTTGTTATTGGGCTTTTGCAGAAAGAATCTGAGGATATGTTGAGGATATGTTGAGGATATAGGATATCCAGGGGGTTTGAAATTTTAAATATCCAAGGATATGCAGGGGAAACCCTTATGTCGCAATGCTGCAAACTTTTGTGATTCCAAATGGACCAGAAATTTCATGGATTTATTAACCTTAACAAAGGTAACTTTCTAACTCTTAGGAGGGCTGAAAAGTTGGCTTTGTCATTTTTCTAATATATTTTTATAGAACAATAGTCCCCTTTGTTATAAAACAAAAGAAACCGCAAAAATAAATTCCCGTAAAAAGTTGTACCCTTAAGTTATTTTGGCTTTTTTTCAGTTTCTTTTATTTGGAACTTAAATGTGGCAGTGAGGGCTTGAAATCTTGAAATTTTGGGATGAAATTTTGGGATTACGAGGTCGTCAAATGACGTGTTGTTATACCTTTTTTCTTTTCTCCAGCAATTGACACCTGGAAAGTTGGCATTCAACGTGCTATTGTAACAACAGTTTTGTTGGATGCATTTCTCCTTCGTCGTTCTATTATTGGGAGAACACACCCTCCACCGGTATCCTGGATCGTTCTTTTCGAAGTTACATTCAGCTCCTGTTTGATGAAGTATAAGCACAAGTTTTAGGTGAGAACAATTTTACATATTTTGTTTAATAAGGTTGATCGGTCGAGAAAATAAAGTTAAAATAAAAACAGAATTTCACATTGATTCCAGCTGTGTAAGCGGCTGTGTAAGCGGCCCCCAGCGACCCCGAATTTCACGCCATCACGCAAAACCTTTGCGATAATGCTCTTTATTTTGGCGCTAATATAATATTGGACGTTTGAAAATAAAATGATGAATACATCGGGTTCACGGGTGAAAGATGACTCGCTTGGAGTAACTCGACCGGATTTTTCGGAAAGTTTACAATTTCACATAAGATTTTGCGTTCAATTCCTCTTTGGAGTTTCTGGGACATCTATCTGTCTTTCTTTCTTTTATTGTGGTACAAACATAATTTTTAAGATTTGAAAAAAGCTTGTAGTAAGCGAATTTAATGTTTTGGAATTTTTTATATTTACAGTACTTCATATCAAGAGCATGTTTGGTATGTGTTCACAAATTGTTTTGATTGTGGTGAAATCTTATATTTAGACGTTTTTCTGTTTTCTCATTATACATGCGTACAGTAGATTAAATGACAATTCTTGTGTCAAAAGAGTAGCAAATCTTCTTCCTCTAAAATGCTTTTAGCTTGCTTTTAGAAAATGTATAGGATAAAGGGGAGGGAGGGGATAAAGATCTGATGACTTTTTTACACTTCTGCCTTTGTAACCAGCCAAGCTTAATGGGGTGAAAGTTTTAAACTCACTGCGCACTGGTTGGGTTGGGTCGAATGGTAATTTTTTTTTTCCCAGTGGGATGCAGAAACAAATACCTTGTTGTCCATTTGGGATCCTAACAGAGATTCATCCACCTTAGGAAAGATATCCTGGTATACAATATACGCTTTTTTTATAAGAATACACTTTATAAGAAAGTTCAGAATGAAATTGGCCTTTCTCTAGCTATTTCAGCTGGCCTAACTTCTCTTTCAATGAAATGGTTTTTGTATTTATCTTTTGGTGCATTTTTCAGTTGATAAGAACTTGTTAAGAATTTGTTAAGAATATTTTAGGATTATCTCGACCAAAATAATTAAAAAATTCATCATGACACCAAAAAACACCATTGTTATAAAAAAGCGTGAATTGGCTTGGTTTTCAAAGTTCAAACAGGATAGCATGACTTACCGTCAACGTAACATATTGAAGCAGCAGCCAAACAAAGCAATAACGTTGCACCACATATCCGAGAGGAAATCATCTCTGTGAAAACTTTCATCTCGATGTGACCTGGCTGAATTTTCTTTTAATTCCCACCAAACGATATAACATAATCAATAAGGCAAACGTAGAAAACGAAAGTATATAGCAAAACTCACATCTGAACCATGACAAAGAATAACAAAGTTCAAAAGAAAAAAGCTATTTTTCAATCGAAAATAAAAAGAATCAACTTCAAGTTCAAGGCAAGTGCTTGTTGCTGTATATGACCATCGACCAATTTCTTTTTCTCAAAGATCAACAAATTTTTGAAATTACACTAACAGCATTGATATTTCGAAAGCGCAAATCGTATGTATCTCTATATCATGATACACTCCTCATACAAATAAACTTTTCTTCTCTCTGACTCAACAGATCAATACAACAGCACAATCCATATCGTATTATTAAACCATACCATCTTATTCTTATGTACGCAATTTGATATTCCGTGTAAATAAAAAAAGATACACTTTTTTGATGTTTGTAGGAATTCTTTGTTGTAACTCTGACCACTTGAGAATGCGAGGGAACCAAACCAGAACGAACGAAAAAGTAACGCACTGGTATTTCTATCCTTTACTCTCTTTGTATCTTTTGTTATGATCTTGGATCGTATTTCAAACATGAAACGTTTCCTGCTTAGTCTCTTTTAAGAGAAAGGACTTCAAACTCGACGTCAAAATATTTGAATGATCATTTAACTTTTTCTAACGTGCAAAAAGGACCTTACCATGGATTAGAGAATTACAACATTTGGCGTGTGATGAAAAAAGTTAATTATGGTTAGAATCTAAAATTTGGCGACTCTTTACAAAACCGTTAAATCCACCAACATTTATTCCTGCTAAAATAATAAGTTTTTAGGATGTTTGACGTCGTCTTGGGTCGTACAGATTATTTATGCAACAAACTCAAGTGATAGTAGAGGCAGAGATTTGGAAAGAAGGATAGGAATTGAATTCACAGAAACGCTTTTCTCATATATATTCCTTTCTTTTTATTTCATATTCGGAACTCTCTGAAGGGGAGGTGCGGTCCAACTATATGTACATGAAACGACTATAAAAAGATCATTAAAAGACATTATAATGCCAATTCTGATTATTTGAAATAACAAAAAGATAAAGTAGTTGTATTCATATGGGAATGCTGCATTTAACAAAGGCAATTTTTTCCATATAGAAAATATTATCAGGATTCTTTTGGCAGAGTTGTTATGCGGAACAACCTTGTTATGTCATTGATAGAACACTGTTGCTTTGCATAACATATAATTTCAGAAATCGTGGTACTAAACCACAGATAAAAAGCATTATTCTCAAAACGTATCAAGCTTGGTACCACGACTCTTTCTCTAATTAATCTTTCGGGTAGATTCTACATGGGAAAAAGAGCGAAGTCATCCCGTCAAGCCTACTTTACTTTGAAATCTTCATTTTAAGCCTTATTTGGTAAAAATGAATTGTGTTCTCAGTTACAACGTGTTCTCCTTTTGAGAGCCAGTCTGACTTGGCTCATTCTACCGAAAAAACACATTAAGAATATTAGTTTAGTTGGGTTGGGTACTGACGTAATCACTTCCAATCAATTAAAAGCTATTTTCTAATGAAAAAAACTATATAATTTTGATCATTCTCTCAAAGTTCTGAATGAGAAGATATGATTACAAATATGTCAAGGAGAGCCTCTGTTTACAAATTGTTACAAAATTAAAGTCAAAAAGAGGTTGGCGTCCAAATCTTTTACACCTTTTACAAGCCTAATTTTTACTAAACAGCTTGTGCCTTCCCCTGCAGTGTTTTATAACCTATGCTATGGTTCTGAAATAGCCACTTGCAATATTTCCAATCCAGCAGAGGGACTGTCAATTGGTACCATGTGTCCTGCATTACTCACATCATAATATATCAAATTTTTAAATCGTTTCATTTTGCCTTGCGATGTCATGGATATAGGTGTTGCTAAAAATTGTTGTAAATCTGCCCATGGTAGCTTTTTGATCCAAGCATCAGTACCAGGACTATCACATAGTAAATCTAGTTGTCCTTGGATGATTACTACCTTAAGTCCAGACGATAACAACTGTCCGACCTCGTTTATGACAGGTCTCATAAACTCTTGAGATTGCGCTGCAAAGACGTCACTACGATGAGCGTCCCATATGACGGTTGAAGGGATGATTTGTAGTTTCTGTCTAATCTGACCATTCATTAGTGCGTTCGTTGATGCCTTGTTACACGAGGGTACATTATGTTGTTGTATGTTGAACGGATTAACGTTGTTTGTGTTTTGGAAGATAACTCCCTGCGTTTGTTTCCACAGTTCCGTTGCTTCTTGGTAGCGTCCGCTTTCTGCAGCATCCACTGTTTGCTTGGTCATTTGAGATACCGCTTCAAATCCTGTAGGAGATAGCAAGTTGGCTTCTTTGAGGAAAGGCCCCCAGCTAGCTACTGAATCAGTGGGTGAAATCCAAGCATCACCTAAGATTAAACCACGAAGATTAGCACGGACATCTCCCGATTGTATTCCAGCTTGTAAACGAACTCCAAATGTTGCTCCCATTTTACCACCATAAGATTCGCCGAAAATGTAGAACGGTGTATTTTGATATTCAGGCATTTCAGAGAGAAATTTCCTCAGAAATTGATATAAATCTTCATCTATTTGGCTTTCAGTTGATGTGTACGTTGCAGCCTGTTCGACATAGCTGAATCCTGAACCTACAGGAGCATCTACAAATAACATATCTGCTAAAGTTGTCCATGGTCCTGATCTTGGTGAAAGGTTCTCATCCAGAGGTCCTACCTCTGCTAAATTACCAAATCCTAAATAAAGAGATGTAAAGAGATTGTTTTTGTATTATTTCACATGTATTTTAGAAAATCAACCCCCCCCCCCCCATCTAAGCTTTTGCAAAACGTTAGGACCGGCGGAACAAAAAAATACGGGGCCTCCCCGGTTCCGCCGGCCCTGAACGTTAAACAAGGCAATGTGGGGACCAACCAAAGTTCAAAATCATTAGTCATGTCGCGACATGACATATGATGTTTTATTTTACTCCTCTATTCTAGAAATGTCACTTTAGGGTCCAAGATGATTACACGTTAATTTATAAGAACAAAGTATACAAGGCTTCTTTAAGAACATTTTAAACATTTTAAGAAGGTTCCAAGATAACTAGTTTTCTATAACTTGAAAATCAGCAATCGTTACCTGTGGAAGATGCACCGGGTCCACCTTGTAACCACATCACCAGTGGTCTTGTTGGATTCTTGGGTGTATTTGCTGGTTGACCATACAACCACCAAAAGATATGTGATCCTTCTCTTACATCAACGTATCCCCAAGCTTCCCCAGTATTGTTGTCTCTCACCAAGCCATGAATGATGGGCAAGATTGAAATTACAGCTATCGCTATCTTCATCATGTTTCAAATCTCTCAATTCTCTAATTGGAATGAATTTATGAATTTTATCTCTTGCTGGAAAGAAGACATTAGCTTGGCCCACTACCATGAGAGATTATTGAAGATGTTGCATATCAACAGCGGGCCGAAAACCTTGTAGACGGTAGCTTCGACTGATGACCTCATTAAAAATGGTGACTTATTTATAAAAATATACCTTTAAAATATGTTACATTGACATTGACACAACCACTTAATTAAATGGTAATTTATTACCTACACAAACTCAAAAACAATTATCTTCTAATTGCTTAATACCTATTAGTCTGAGTAATGAGAGATACGCTCGTCACAAATTTTAATAACACTTTTTTAGTGCTTTCTATATTTTATTGCAATAACCTTTTAGTTCATCCTCTAATTGGAAATTGAAAATACCTCGTATGGGGAAAGAGTGAATTTAGCAGTTTAGTTTTGATTCAGACTGTGAGTATTGTTTCAGATTGTTAAAATTCTGTTGTTTAAAGCTACAAAACATTTCATTAAAACATAAACCGCGCTCATTTTTGCATGAAATGTTTTCCTACCTTTTAGACGCAAATTTATGATTTCACATAATGTTTCTTTGCGACTACGAGGCAAAAGTATCTCACAGTTTTCTCAGGTTTATAGGAAAGACAGCTTTCAGGCATTTCATTTTTAAATCGAAAGATCTTTATTCAAACTCGATTCCAGGGCGAACGGTCGGCGGGTGCGTGGGAAAATGATGAGATGCAAATAGGCTATCTGGCTATAGGAAGCCTACCTTTATCTAAGCGTCATATCTAATGTCATAAAGTTTTCGCCCTGGGTTCGAGGTTGATCTTTATTGAAATTGAAGGAACTTGAGTAAAATCGTAAAAGAATGAAATAAACAAGATTCACAAAAATGCGACGAAATATTTCCCAACAACTACTTTTAAAATTTTAATTGAAAATGTCTTCTAAATCTAACTACACATTTTTCTTTATAAAAGCATACTTTTTGAGCATACTTAGGCTGAAAATCGTCAAAAAGATAAGCATATGCTAGGCATACCTTGAGCCTTAGAAAGTTTCGAATTGAACAGCGTTTCTTCTCCTTCAAATAATAATATAATGAGACTTATCAAAATAACATACTATGTAAAACACAGCATTTACAGTAC